>JXSR01S057036.1:37685-47709 GCA_000969725.1 Ophiothrix spiculata | reverse complement strand
GGGGGTGGCAAAGGTCATAAGAAAGGTCAAATTATGATTTATGCATGCAGAGGTCATATATATATTTTAAAAAAAGGTAATCGGCAGGGTTGCTGTCTCTTCAGAGACAGGTCTAAGTCTAGTTGTTTTTGTTGTTGTTGTAAGCCTAGAGGAATGGCATTTGGATTGTAGTAGTTTTAAGGTCATTCAAGTTAGTTTTGATATTTGAAAATATCTTGCGGTTGAATCTTGCCAGTTATGCAGCGCTGCACGTTGTTGCTAAGAACTCTACGAGCTCAATTACCATGTCACACACCACGAAACGTACGAATAACGTAAACTGAATTGGTAATCGATATTGAGAAAATTGTATGTTATTCATACGCTTTGGTTACGGTAATGTGTGACAGTCTTAACAAACCTGGGAATGTGACAAGTAGCCATAGATGCCAACTAGAGTTAGCAGCGTTTCATGAATATGGACCCAGATTGAGATTTGAATTGGACACAGGAATTTCTTAGAAAGGAGAAAAGCGAACTTTCACCCAAAGATGAAATACATTGCAATGTAAAGTTTTCATTCAATAATAATGTCTCCCAGATAATGTGTTTGGCCACAAGCTTTAGACAAAGCATTAACACCATCACATATATCAGACCATTTATTTATCCATATCGCTAATATTTATTCAATATTGTTTGGTCATTTGCTTTATGGATAAATATGTAGACCCAGCAGCTTGTAATAGCGGACTTCCTTATTTTGCAAAAAATATTTTTAGAAACATCCAAAAGAGAAATTTCTTGTGATTTTGGAAGGTTTTGCTGTTCTACTGTATTCTTAATCGTTGCTACTCATGAAGATTATTTTATTAGTTTTCTCAAACCTGAAAAATTGGCGTAAACTTTAACCAGATTCGAGATGAGGAATTTGAAACGCCCTTCTGATATAAGGGCAGCTGCATATGCTTAAATGTGTTTAAATATTGACATAATTCATAGTGTGCTTGTCAATGAAAATTATTTTCTATTATTGCATCTCATGTATACGTTTTGCTTCTGAATTGGTCAGTGAATACAGAAATTTAAAACAACTATTTGAAAAGAAAAAAGTAAGAAAAAAGTAAGAAGAAAATCATTAAGACATAATGAATCCAGCAATCGACTGACAAATTAACTTGACCCACACAAACGGGTTTTCTGAATTCTTAATTACACTAAAGGATCTGATTTCAACCCTTTTCAGGATGATGGACTTGTTTGGAAAGAAGGTACATTTAAATACCTTGGTATCCAATTTTCTTTAAATATTGGGTCTTTTACGAACTTAATGTTATTCCCAAATTAAACAAAATTCAGCAAACTCTAAATTGTTGGAGATATATGTGTCTTTCTTTGATTGGTGAAATCACTGTTATAAAGAGTCTTTTGTTGCCCCAATTACTTTATACCTTCTTTCTGTGCTGTACATCCTAATTCCCAGATCAGTTTTTAAAAAGATTATTACACTTTACAAGTTTATTTGGAGTGGTGGTAAAGATCGTGTAAAACGTTCTTATTTATGTATAATGACTTCTCTAATGAGGCCCTCGTATGATTGATGTGGCAGCTTTCTCTATGGCCCAAAAAATGGTATAAGCTGATGTTAGAAAAAAAATTGAAAACCTCTGTTCTAAACAAATTTAATGACAATTATTCTCAATTATTATGGAAAACGAATGCCCCGGAATTTGTTTTGAACAATTTTAAAAATCACAGCTTGCTTAAAAAATCTCTGGGTTTGGTACATGTATAGGGATAAAATTTAACTTTTAGGTCATGATAAATACTTCCTACAAGATCCTATTTGGTAAACTAAGATTTACGTCTGATATTTTGTATTATGATATTTGGCATGCTCTCGATATTTCTACATTGGGTGGATTGTATTAGGGTAATAATTTCATGAAGATCTTGTTCTGGAATATGATATTCCCATTAAGCTCCCGGTTAAGGTTAGGGGTAAATATAATTCCCTCATGAACGGTATTTTGCTCAATTAGTTTTACAATCCCCAACGAGTACAGATACAATTTTTGATAAAATTGTTGAAAGTCTTTTTGAAAATGTTAAAGTCACTAAATTATCTTTTAATTAATATCTGTAGATCTCAGGAAAACCCAGTTAAGACAGAAGATTTTTAGTATGATACATTTGACATTACTTATGATGATGACTTTTAATGGTCATCTATTCATGAAAGTAACTTCAAGTCTACCATTGAGACTCAAATAAGAGCTTTTAATTTCAAAGTTTTTCACAGGGCAATATGTACAAATCAAATCCTCCACAAAATTGGTAAAGCTGATTCTTGTGTTTTTTTTGTCAAAATGCTTGCGAGTCATATATATATATGTTTTGTGGTTGTAGTAAAATTCCTCCCTTTGTTGGAAAACTTGAGCACTTTCATTAACAAGAAATGTGGTGACAGACTGGATTTAATCAGAAAATGTTTGGTAATGACTTCCTGAGCGCAGAGCATCAGGCCGGTATCAATTTCACCATTCTTTATTTGAAATTTTATATCTTGGTATAGGTGTAAATTTCAAAAGTGTACCCCTAATGTTCGGGCATTTTTGAAGTTAATGCAAATCAAGCTTCAAACCGACTATAAAATTGCTGAGAAAAAAAGGGAAGTTAAGTAAAAAAAATACTTGATTTTGAAGAAAATTAATTGTGTTTCCTTGGGGCGGGGAGGGTGTGTGTGAGTCGGGTAGTGTGGGTTTCAACCACTTTCTATTCACTCCAAAAATTAAACGTAATGTTGTATTTAAACGGTATTTCCTGTACTTATATATATTACAAGATTATGTTACAATACGGTAAAGTACCGTATTATTCTGTAGAAAACGATAAATTACTTGTGAAAATCTGTAAAAATACGGTGTTTTACTCGGTACATAAATATTAAAAGACGAAGATGAAAATCATTGTTTCAAATCTTGTTGATATCATTATCAATAAGATTTGAAACAATGATTTTCATCTTCGTCTATTGAATTATATTTATGTACAGAGTAATAACACGTATTTTTACAGATTTTTACAGGTAATTTACTGTTTCCTGTAATTGATTACACAAAATGATAAAAGTACACCATCAAGGCAAAATTTTCAAGATACTGGACGCTGAAGTAATAACTCCCTCTATCACTGACACCCGAATTTTGCATTAGAATCAGACGCAAAGGAAAACCCTTGAAATTTTACCAAAGTAATCTGGAGATCAGAAATGGCATTAGAGCATCTTTGAATAAACCTAACCCATAACTCACTTCTCATTATAGGCATACGTACACACCCTACGCTCTAACTCACTTCTCATTATACAAAAGTGATGGCATTTCTCAAAGCATTAGGTTAACCCAGATTGTTGTTACCCCAAATAAGATCATCAATATATGGTGAAGTAACCATCTGAGATACCTCAATTTCCAAATTAAATTCAAACAAAAATATTTGTCAAGGACTACAACAGTCATCAATGAACCCTTCTGTTAATTTGTGTTTGATGAGTACACAGTGAAAGTCACATAGAATCAACATACAACTATAGAAGAAAACTAGAAATTCCCTTAACATTTTGTTGTCATTGATATATCATTAATATATCGATATATAATCAATAGTTATCAATACCAGCGTTGTTAGTTTTTCTCTTGAGACCATATTTGTGTACGCCCAAAGTGCAAACACTGAAAGAGGACACAACGCGAAGCTGAGATGCTGATGCGGCTGTTCATTTCGGCCGGATCGTGTCTTAAAAGCGAATCACCTTGAGCACTGTTTAGTTTTTGAAATATTATCGTTCCAAAGAGGTTTTATAATGATGAATTTGTTAAACAAAAAAACTTTCTTGATAAAACTAAACATGCTAAAGACACCATATAAATTCAAAATAAAGAACAAATTCCGTCGCCATATAGCTATGCCTATATAGAAACAGAATGCTACACTAATTTTGACCCGATTTTGGTTCTGGAATGGCTAGTTTTCACTGACAATATAGTTCTAAAATTCGCGGAAAAGGAGCATTTTTTTAAAATCCTGTCCTTGCTTTTGCCATCAATATAGGGGTATTGTTGGACAAGTGTCCACGATATGGGAGATAAGTTTTACTTTATGTTAGCATGGCCTTGTTTTCCACGAATTAAGAGATAAAAATGTAAGAGTCTTTGATCATGTTGATAGCGGTTGGAATAGGGGTCGTTTTAAATTTATGTACACCTTGTTTGTAGAACTTTATGGCCATAACCCTAGAATCTTTGACCCTACCTGGACCAAACTTGGTCCGACCATAAATATCAATTGACCCCCTGAATAGTCTAAGAGGGTCCATTTGAGGTCGCATGATCAAAGTCAATATATATAGTCTAGAGATCGAATCTTGAAATTGTCTAAAGGATTGACCTTATGTCATCCCAGATATTTTCAAGATAACTCCAGAACCTTTGATCATACATGGATCAAACATGGACAATGAGTAGCAATTGGTACCCTACTTTGAACATCAAGCAATTGGCACCCTGAATGTTAGAGGACTGGAATTCCGTCGCCATATCCTTGTAAACCTTTTCATATTTTTTTCATTCCCATCAGACATCTTTTGTCTCGGGTCCTGGGAAGAACAGGTTCAATTTTTAGTTTCGTTCTGGGTCGCGCGAGGATTTGACATATAGCAAGGAGCAAATGACAGGTATACAAAATTCAAAAGATTCACTTGAACTTTTTCGACGAAGCTTTCTACAACTAAAGAGCAAAAAAATTAATAAAAAGCGCACAGACATTATGGTCTAATTTCGTAACAAATCTAGATATGACGTCAATTTTCCCCGGAAATTTTACAATGATTTGTACAACATATTCTTTCTTTCAAGCCCCACCTTTTATTTCCCCCTGCAATGTCAATATAAAGGAATCTTGGAACTTGTATGTTTTTATTTTGGGGAGTTAAGGGCCCGGGGGGTGGGGGTACTTACATTGACGGAAGGTACGGGTATGTGCCGCCCTCGAGACCCCCTTTTCAAGCCTCCTCTTCCGCTCCCCAAGATGCTCTTTTCAAGATTACTTCAGTTCCCAAGACCCCATTTTCAAAGAAAATGACTCAAAAATGTCTTTAATTATGTTTTCAAGTTAATTTTGAGCGATTTTCAGCTCAAATAGTCGTATTTTTGTGGGAAAAAGGCAGTTTCTGAGACCTCAATCCGGGAAAAAATCAGTTCCATAGACTCTATTTTTGACCAAAAATCCGTTCCACAAGACCCTATGTTCGATATCGCGGATCTCACATACCTACCAAATTTTTTTTGGAGTACCCCCCCCCCCCCCGGGGTTTAGGGCTATATAATCGAGGATAATAAAAATGGATATTACGGTTTGGGGGTAACTTGCAAAACATTAAGTGTAGCACCAGCCTCCACTGCTACAAATTGACTAGATGAGGTTGCGTTTCAAATTCATCTTTCCGTCATCTTTTGATACCTGTAAGCTCCTGTATGTCTGCAGATCTCAAGCGCAAATAGTGACCCATTTATGGAGCATATCTTGTTCAATAATAATCCTTACTAAACGCAATATCTTGCCATTATCGAATTCAAGTATGTGATCAACGCGCTCTTGAACACCTCAAGTATTTGCAAAGTTCAATCAAGAAGGGCGTTAGATTAGACTCTATGTAAAATAAAGTTTCTCTAAATAAAATCCCGTTAGCATGGTTACATCAGGAAAGTTGAGAATAGGCCTATTCTCAACTTTCCTGGGTACATAAATAAGGTTTGAGTATCTTACCATTTCGCACCATAACAATAAATACGATTGTGCAATTTTATCATCTTCAAGAATATTATTTTACTCTATCAATAGTTTCAAACTACATGTATGCTATTTAATTGCGTTATTGACAATATCGCAAGTAAACCTTCCATCAAAAAAGTTTCGCCCAAGAATGAACTACATGTAAGAGTCCATTATGCACATGTCCCGTGATTTAAACAGATGCCATGGTTACGGATATACCTCGCAAAATAACCGCTTTGAATCTATGGTTCCTTAATTGAACGACAGCCTTCATCAGGGTCGTGGCGCACGTTTGAAAAAATAAGGTTTACACTGAAAACAAAATCAGGTGTCTTTTGACACTTTTAAAACGGGTCCTCAGGTAAGCATGCAAAGGAGTCCACTGACACCTAACCAAGTGTACAACAAACACCGATGGAGTGTCAATTATCTCTTCTTAAGTGTAAATAAACACCTATGGAGTGTCAATTATCTTGTGACACTTTCATAGGTGTTTATTGTACACTTAGGTAGGTGTCAGTTGGACACCTTTGCATGCTTACCTGAGGACCCGTTTTAAAAGTGTCAAATGACACCTGATTTTGTTTTCAGTGTACGTTATTGGCCTTCCAAATTCCATGCAAATGCATCCGAAACCAAAAATATTTATAAATTTAGATTGGCCCATGCAATGACTCCCCAAAAGAATCACCTCACCTCAAAAAATGGCCCGTGCGCCAACATGGGACTCGCAAACGTAATTTGAAGATTTTATGTACAAGCGCTGGAATTTCAGAATTCACTTGACACCCTATTTTTAGCAATTGACTGAGAAACATTGAAATTGTGAACTTTTAAAACCCTCGATCTCATTTTGAAAAAGTTGTTAATTTCATTTTTCGCACTGTGCAAATCAGTTACGCAAGACAACTGATCAATTTGAGATAAGTGAGTTTTGTTACTTTCTTTTTCAAAAGCATACGTCATGGGTTTCTCAAGATATTATTTTTTTCATCTTATTAATGATGAGAAACGACGAAACTTCATATGACACTAACTCAATGACCCCCATTTTAAAATCTTCAAACCTGGATGACCCCATTTTTATTTATGGTGTGTACCGAATGACCACCTATTTTTTTGTGCCAATTTGTACCGGATGGCCTCTACTTTTGTCGGAGGCACACCCCGTCACTTTAGATAGTGAGTGCTCCCCCCCCCCCCCGGGGGGTTCATGCATGTTATTGTTAGTTTCGTTCCGGGTCGCGCGAGGATGACATAAGAAGGGACGAAAACCCTGAAGATAAACTGAAACTTTTTCGACGAAGCTTTTGAGAACTGAAGAGCAAAAGAAATGAATAAAAAGCGCACAGACATAATGGTACACTCTTAGAAGGCCGGGATCAAATATACGAGTAGTTTTCGGGATCATTTTATTTTGATCCTTTAAGGATCACTTTTGATCCTTTAAGGATCACTTTTGATCCTTTTTCGGATCAATATATACAAATGGATCAAATTCACAAGGATCATTTTTGATCCTTTTTTAGGATCATTTTATTTTTATCCTTTTTGATTACAATATCAAAGTTTTGATCCGTATTTCTGGTTTACTTTGATACGGAAAGGATGAGCTCATATTTGATACCGCGTTTGGATCCAACGTATCTTTGACATAGCACAAGTACCGTTATTCGTCCTCAAAAATGCCCTGGTACTTGCACCATATCTATAAGGCTAGTAATGCTTACCAATTGAATCTGATCTGACGTTCACGGCGTTTCTCATATTAGAATGAATTAATGAAAAATTAATGAAAAAAATAAAAATCTTTATAAATAATGCTTACCCCATGACGCATGCTTTTGAAAAACCGCTCTTCAGTTACCAAACTCACTTACCTCATATTGATCCCGTGTCTTGCGCTCCTGGTTCGTATAGTGCGAAAAATGAAATTAGCAACTTTTTTTTTTAAATGAGCTTCAGGTTTTAAAAGCCATAATTTCAATGTACTCAGTCAATTGTCAAAAATAAGGTGTCAAATGAAAGCTGCAATTCTAGCGCTTGTACACAAAATCTTTAAATTGCGTTTGCAAGTTCCACATTGGCGCACGAGCCATTTTTCCGAGGTGAGGCGATACTTTTTGGGAGTATCTATTAGGCATAGGCCTATAGCCATGCCTATGAAGGCTTGGTAGAAACGGAATGCTACACTGATTTTGACCCAATTTTGGTTCTTGAATGCCTATAGTTGTCACTGACAATATAGTTCTAAAATTCGCGGAAAAGGAGTATTCTTTTAAATCCTGTGCTTGCGTTTGCGAACAAATAGGGGAATTATTGGTCAAGTGTCCACGATTTGGTAGAAAAGTTTTACTTTGTGTTAGTGTTTTTCCACGAATTAAGAGATAAAAATTTAAAAGTGTCCTTGACTCAGCGGGTGGAATAGGGTTCGTTTTAAAATTATGTATACCTTGTTTGTAGAACTTCATGGCCATAACCCTAGAACCTTCGACCCTACCTGCACCAAACTTGGACCGACCATAATAAGTTAAATAATTGGCCCCTGAATTATCTAAGAGGGTCCAGTCAAGGTCATACAAAGTCAAAGGTCGTCTAGAGGTCGAATCTTGAAATTGTCTAAAGGGTTGACCTATATCATCACAGGTATTTTCAAGGTCACGGCCATAACTCCAGAACCTTTGATCACATGGACCAAACATGGACCATGAGTAGCAATTGGTCACCTAGTGGAACATGCTCAAACAATTGGTCCCCTCCTGAATGTAAGAGAACTGGTTAATTAAGGTCATTCAAATTCAAAAGTCAACTTAAGTTCTTATCATGAAATTGAACCAAAAGTTGACCTGAGGTCATCAAAGGAACTTTTGACTTTTACAAATTCATCATTACAAAACCTCTTGACCAATCTTGGACCGTAGCATTTTGCCCCCTGAGCTACCCCGCTGGTAATCGAAAATTTACAAAATAAAAAAATAATAAAATATTTCAGAAAGTTCAAATAATGTACGATATTTGTCCAATTTGAAATGACCCCATGATCACATGGCATATGTATAACATAAAAATCTGACAGAAATGTATACTTTCTAATGGTTTATATTCAATAGTTTTAAGATTTAAGAATATATAGAAAAACAGTTTATCTATAATCACCATTTTTAACTTAAGAGATTTTTCAGTTTTCAATTTGAAAACTATATAGGTCTAACAAAAATAACTGACGTAGTCATATTACCTTCACTCCAGTCATCTTTTCTCTGTTTCTTGCTTGTGTTAAAAACAACAACATAATACATTAAATATGTTGCAATAAAAAGAATTTCATTTTAGACGTTACATGTTAAATTTAATAACCACCCTCTCGTACTCATTTCGTTTTCTACATAGTAAATAAAATTGATTTTTTTTGTTCTTGGATGAAATATTAATATGTTGAGATTACATTTTAATAAGCACTCGATATCAGGGTGGAGCGATTTCTCATGTTAATTTAATAATAGGATTTCAATAGACTACATTTTATAGTTTCAAATTCATGGAAACTTTCCTGACAAGGTAACTTCATTTGAATGTCCTTCATTATATATTTTTGTTTTAATGTAAAAAATGGAAAGATACGGTAGATTTTTGTCTATATTCAAAAAGTTACTTTAATAAAAAAAACATGAAATATTATCTACATATGGCTCTAAATTTATTACATGAAATGCAAGACTCGTTGTACCTTTAATTTGTGATGCGAGTCGTCGATTAATCGATATAATAACTATAAAATATGCAATAATGTACCTACATAAAATACACTTTTAAGACATTTATTTTACACTTTTAAAACGTGTAAAATATCATTTGAATTATTTGTAACGTTTTGGCCTATTATGTAAGTACTTATTCCGAACATCATACAGGTTATTTGGGTAATTTACCGCAAAATCTTATTGGCCATTAAACTGATATCCCAAATAGATCCATATGTTGTTTGTTTAGTGTTCTGCAAGAAGTTGTAATATTGATCACTGTCTTTATATTTGTTAGTTCCAAACAGTCTGGGTGTGTCCTCCATTCAAGAGCATCCTCAACAACACTCTCAAATTAAACATTCATGATTCCGGTCAAATTCTCATCACGAACATTGGATTTTGGAAGGCCAAAGTATCGCGCAAATTATGCTCGCTTTAAAACACACCTTGTCGTGGTCGGGCATTCA
>JXSR01S057036.1:0-28253 GCA_000969725.1 Ophiothrix spiculata | reverse complement strand
AAAAAAAAAATTACATTATCGCCACATCGTAAGTTCATGAATATTGTTCACAGACTGCGCGATGTTTAATCAGCCTCACTTGTTGCCAAGAAGAATAAATTGCCGATGTTGATAGCTCATGGAGCAATCTACAAACTGCGCATTGTTGTACTAGTATTCAATCAGTCTTGCAAGAAGAAAAATTGCCGATGTTGATAGATCGTGGAGCAATCTATATCGGCTGTTTTTGGTTTTCAAAGCTCACATTAAAGCGAGGCGCGCGATAAATCGCGCTATCTGGAATGGATTAAGGCGCGCAGCAGCGCGCTATTGCGCTCACGCGCCTTAATTAAAAGACAGTGTCTGTCATTCGTACTCCCAAAGGAATTAGAAAGCACACCCTTTTCATACTTGCCAACTGTTCCTATTTAAGACGAACGGTTCTGTTTTTGGCAAAAGAAAAAGGAAATTTTTACCAATCCGTTCCTCTTTTGTAAAACTCACCCTATAGTAAAGTATAGGAAAATGGGAAATGTTCCTCTTTTTGGACAAAAATGTGCCCATGTGTCCCTCCTTCCAGTTTTCAAATGTTGGCAAGTATGCCTTTTGGTGTTTTCTCATGCAAGGTTTTTTGTGTGTGCACACACACAAAAAACCTTGCATGAAAAAGGTAAAAATATACCCCTTTTTTGCAAAAATGTGACCTCACTGAAGTCAAATAGGCCTATAAACGAAATCAGAAATGCGTTTTCCATTTTCAGTGTATGTAGTTGTGAGTGCATTGCATAGAACTTAATTTACTATTGAACAGTGTAGTACAATTAAGGCAGTGTTTTGTGATATAGGCACAACAGCCTTGTATAAAACAGGAAGCAGGCATCTCATATCAGCAAAGAGCTTTTCTTTGCACTAGAAAACTTGACAAAGAACCAAAAGAAATAAAAATTCCTTTAAAAAGAAGCCAGCCCAACACTGTAAATATTCAGTTTAGAAAATGGAAGTCATAAAAAATCACCATCACACTGGTGTTAAATTGACCTGCCATATCAATACATATTCTTCTTTGTCAAAAACTGTTTTAAAATACTACAATTAGTGTCAATACATTACTCCCATGACCGACATTGGTTTGCAATCATTGAAGCAGGTCCTCTTGGGTAATTATAGCTAATTCAAGATATTTGACATACGGTAAACAAAATCAGAATTTATTCTAGTTACACTAGTATGAATGATCAATATTCATTTAAATGAATTTGCTTTGATGTCCCATAACCAGGGCAATACATTATGAGACCTAGGGATCAAGATTTCTGTATTCCGTATGACCTGGGTTTAGACTCAAAATCAACTTTTACTCCTTTTTTGAAATTTCACGAATTTGATGATGGAAAATTACCCTTTTGTGCATTTTCATGAAAAACAAAATGTGTAGTTGGTCCCATAGAACTGCAATAGGAGGTACCAAATTTTTGTGATAGTAATTATGACTCCCATGAACAAAATAACCATTTTGTAACTCGCTGCTCTCATACATGTATTTACAGAGCTCTTTAAAATATTGACATTTGTTTTTATAAAATTACAGAGCCCAGTTTCAGCTGTCCTGTTTTCTTTGAGGCCTGGGGCAATAAATGTTATTATTTCCAAGGATCACATCAGTCATTAGCACTAGCTGAGTGGAACTGTTCGAATCTTGGAGCCGACAATGTAAGTAAAGCGTATTACATCTAGGCATAATAATTTTGATATTGTGAAAGTTTTTTATTCTCCTATAAGAGGGAGCGTGGCCGAGCGGTTAGAGCACCGATGCATAATACAGAGGTTGTGGGTTCAAGCCTCGTGGCAGCAATGTTTTTTTCCTGGGGCAAGAAACTTTACTCTAATTGATCCATGGTTTGGAAGTCACGTAAAGCTGCTGGTCCCCTGTGAGAATGCCCCTCCTTGTTTGAACCTTTTTCAGAGTTTTTAAGATTTTGATACCAAAATTTTTCTTGGTATTTTTCACAATAATTACCCATGTAAATTTTGCAAGTGAAACCTATTCCGTTTTGAGGATAAAACTAAATTGTGTTTCCATATATTAAATGGCAACCATAAAATGAACAACACAGTGGATGGAGTATAGGTATATGAATTAAAGAAATTGTTCATTATAAAAAGTGGTTGATTTGCCTGAACTGAAATTTCAAAAGAAATTGTATAAAGTGGTATTCTTTTATCTAAATGTGGAAACTCAATTTTGAAAATCAGACTGTGCACCTTTATATCTCTAACATACAATAAACTTAACACAGGGCCAGATAATCTTCTCTGGACAAAAGCGACTGCCATCCAAAATGTCTAGGCGAGCATTTAATGGCTCTCCTGAAGCTTATGGAACCAATAAAGGCTCAAAGCAATAAACATAGGAAACTTTGCATTCTACGAGGAGCTCCAAATAGCTCACCTAGATAATAGCCTCTGGACAACCTGTCAAAGGATTAATTATATGTTCCCTCTTTTACAGGTTGTTGTTGAGAACCAAGCAGAGGCGATCTACCTGGCCAACAAACTACTTACCATCGATGCAACAGGTGCGTCGCATGAAGGCTTCTGGTCCAGGTGTACTGATGGTGCTACAGAAGGACAATGGGTGTGTCAAAGTTCTACCAACTACTGGAATTCTGACAGTGATTATCGGGGATACTGGGGTGAGTCAGTTGGTAATATTGGATTTGTTGAAATAGTAACGGCAACATTTCATGAGCATGTTAATGGCAAAACAACTTTTTTGTTGGATCTTGATCAACATAGACCATATTATCTTTGGCTTGACTTTCAAGAATCCAAGGAATGTGAAATCAAGCTGCTTATGCCATGCCGTTTGTCCTAGGAAATAGTCAATTATAGATGGTCTATGTGGTACAATGTTTATAATCCAGCTTTGACCTTTTGAGCTAAACACCATTATACCAATGGTGTAATTCTATAACCATAATAAATGTTTAAAAAAGAGAAGAAATTTCTTTTTACATCCTTTATACCTGGCCTAACAAAAGAGCATTTCAACATACCAATCAATCAGAATGTCAATATTGATACCAATACTTAATGGAGCATGGTCCGATGGTTTCAATTTTTTTCCAAACTTTTTGAGATTTGGTACATATTTATTTCAAAATATATTGCTCATATTTATTTCAAAATCCATGTGAAATTTCACAGCAGAGTTATGTTCCGTTGTGGAGATGTATGTGAAAATGTGTCTTATTATGGTAACCATTTACATAGTATGTATAGGCAACTCTGAAATTCAAAATTGCCTATAAAATCAAAACTGTTTAAACTATTCAGCTGACATTTGAAACTTAACCTTTTAGTGTTCATCTTTCAAAAACAATCAAAAGTACATTTTTTTAACAAAATGGATCATGATACTTTAAAAATAAAAAGTACAAATTATGCTCACCCAAGAGCTCTCATCAAGTACCACTATGGATTCAATGGAATGTCTCTTTATATAACAGCTGTAAACAAGATGGAACAGCGGGTTGTTAAAACCTATTCAGCTGAGCTCATTAAGTGCTGTAGAATTCTAAAAACCAATGTATCATTGTATGATAGAAGAAGATATCAATTCTCTCTCCATTGGTGCACAAACCTTCACATTTGAAGAGCCCAATTTCCAAACTTGGAAGCCTATCATTTGCATTGTTTGAGATACGGTATCATATCCTTTAACATATTAACAATACCTTGTAATTGTTTTCCAGATTGGGACTCGGGGGAACCTGCTGGAGGATCAACGGAGAATTGTCTGATTCTAGGATATGATGGGAAGCATAAAACTTCCGAGTGCCAATTATTTACTAGTTTTAATGCTGCAGCATGTGAAATAGTCAAAGTAATTGCTACGACGGCTGCACCTGTCACAACAATACAGACCACAACCCAACCAACAACCATAGCAACTACGACTCAGCCAACAACAGTAGCAACAACCATGCTACCTACAACAGTAGAAACAACAATGCTACCTACAACAGTAGCAACAACAATGCTACCTACAACAGTAGCAACAACGATGCTACCAACGACTGTAGCAACAACAATGCCACTAACAACAGTAGCTACAACACAACTTATAACTACCCAAGCAACAACTGCAGGTAAGTAGGGAGCTGTTATGTTTTCAATCAAACCACCCCATTGGAGCCCTGAAGCACAGAACACTTCATCTACATAAGCCCAGGTATATTAGATTCCTTAATTAGTTGTGATCCAATTCATTACGATATTGTCAATCCTAGTATACCAGATGTTGGGTTCCTCTAACATGCTGAGATTAATTCCTAAGCACATTGCTCCTATCCCTGATCCTTATTATCATGATTGGTCTTCCCAACTGCAGTGTCTTTCATTACCTTGTGTGATCCCCATTCCTTCAGCATTGACTGCTTAAACACCCTATTGACAATTAGTTGCAATAAACAACTATCTAAGGTCCGACTTCAAATAGTACATTTACCCTTGAGGTTCATTTCCCTTATAATCAATTATCCAAATATTACCCCCTAACTTATTACCTGACAGTTGGATCATTATCATAATACAACTGCAGAGTAGTTCATGATTTGTGCCAAATTCCTAGTCAGAGAGTAATCACCAAACATATTGAAGCGTTCCTTCAGATACCTTTTACCTGCCTGAAGTCCTTCATTAGAACTGTGTTTTGTTTCCAATCATGTTATTCGTAAGAATAACACACTTGCACACTTGCAGGGTCATTCTCTAGTTCAATTCCTCTCCATATATAGTGTCAAAAGAGAGTTTACCCTTACAATTTAGGACATAAAAAATGATCACATAATGCTACAAGAACTATGTTCTAATGGATATACGATTTATGATGAAATGGGAAACAAAATAGAGTAAATTAACAGAAGAAGGATGTCAGGTTTGAGACCTGGTCAAGAATATCCTAGGATCGTTTTATGTCTCCCCTACCACAGAGAGAGAATACCACAGTATTATTTTTGTATGTGACCCCTCATTAACTATACAGTTTAGAAGTGGAAATACCATCCTCAGTTTTATTACTTTGCATTTCTACTAGTTTGTAAAAAAATTAAGTGTTGAATATATATATGAAAAGCAAAATGTTCCACTCTGCATGGGGAAGCAATAACATCTGCATGGGGTATTTTGCACTGTAGTTGAGATGAAAACACATAAGCTCACCTGAGAGGCATTCACTCAATGTCCCTACTGAGAATATATGCCAGATTTTTCTCCCAATTTTAACCAATATTCACGCAATGTAATCAATACACTACTAAGAAACATTTACCTTGAGCAATTATGAGCAAGCAAATATCTTTGCAAGTCATAGAAGTCTTGAACCTACCATCTGCAAGGGCAGCATGTATTCGGCGTCAACTTAACATAAAATCTTAGATGAGAAATAATAAGAGCACAATGATCTTTTACGTATTTTATTTTGACCATAGTGAATCTTCACCATAACCTGTACCTAAGAAGGCGAAAGCAAATGGTGAATCTTCACCTTATTATATTATCTGCACACATGAGGACGATAAATCTTCACCTAAAAATTGTAGAGGATGGTAGGTTCAACGATTCCATTGACACTTGTAAGTTGTAGTAGTAAATGTCTGTCATGTGAGCATGTGTTTGGGTTTTTGACCTAACCAGGTACCATCGGTGCATGCAGCACTTGTGGGTCCACCATTTAAGCACCAATACGTGTGAGTCCATCATTTGAGCACCACTTTATCATGACTGAGTGAACTTGAAAATTCTTGCACTAACATTGATTCCAAAAAATTGTGCCATTTTGCCCTAATAGTTCTGCTTGAAGTTTTATTAACATACATTTGTTAACTTTTCAACTCTCAATACCAAAAGATTTAAAAACCATGCTCCTTGCTTTAAATTTAACACTCCAAAATATCTGCAAATCAATCGATTATGACAGAGGACATGAACTTGTGACAGGACATGATAGAGCCTTTCTGCTAAGAATAAGTAGACAAGGCAAACTCTCTTTGCATGCTTTTCCTTGAATCCTCTACAGGTAGTACATCACCTTCCGTAGAAACAACTCATTTCACTCTGGAAGACCAGACTACAATAGGAACCACTAGACAATCATCAACCCATAAAGGATCGACTGTAAAAGAAAGTACAGAGTTTACAACAAAACCTGAAACAATGGCAGACTTAACAACCACAGGGCTCCCAACTACTACTTTACCTGGCACAACACAAAAGTCCTCAACTTTAGACATTTCAACAGTTCATCAAACTATAAAAAGTTCTACAACTCAGCAAACTGAACCTGTCACGACACTAGACTCTTCATCCTCAGAGACCCCCACTGAATTAACACAGGCTTCAACAACATTAGAAGATATTGATAGTACAAATAAAGCATCAACTATGCAATATAGCACAATAGCCAAAAGCACTCCTTCAAACACAAATGTCATATCTACGCAAGAATCATTAACAACCTTTGAACCGAGTACACAAGAACACAGTACAACATTAGAACTTAGTACAGAAAACCAGTTTTCATCAGTTGAATCTAGTACTACAAATACAAAACAAGACTTAACATTTGATTTTACCACTGAAGAGATAACTACACCAGCAGCATCTGCCTTGCCTACAATAGTAGACACTACAACATCAACAGAAACACCTTTAGAACAAACAAAACATTCCTCAACTCAGGGTGCTAGCACTAGCTTCACCACTTACAGATCCTCCACATTTTTTCCAAGCACACAAGAGAGTTTAACAACACAGTTATTAAGTACACAAGTGAGTGAGTTAACATCTAACATACCATCAACTGTTAATCCAAGTTCTTCTGAAATGAGTACATCTGTCCCTGATGATATATCTGAGCTTTCAACAGCAGGATTATCGACAGCAGAGAGTACCACCAGACAATCATCAACATTTGAGACAAGTATTTCCACAGAGGAACCTGTATCCACATTAAAGACATCTGAGCAATTCACATCTGCTGACGCAACAGACTTGTCAAGTACAAATATTTCAACTGACAGATCGCCAACTTTGGTTTCAGAACAAGGTACATCTAAGATCCCCTCAACAGTTGACATAATCTCTACTAAGAGATCTTCGACAGAGGTATCAGGCACTGAAGATGGTACAACAACTGGAATATCTAGTACAGATCAAAGTACAACTTACATCCCTTCAACCACAGATGTCTCTACAGTGTATACAACTGGTAAATCAACCTTCTCTAGCACAAATGAACTCTCAACAACAGTTCCTTCCACCAATAGCTTCACAACTGCAAGATCTTCAACAGAAATACCAAGTACGAAGCCAAATGTAGAAGGTGCAACGGATCAAACCACAGCTGACAGGTTGTCAACATTAATTTCAAGTACTGAGAGAGATACAACGACACAGAAATTGAGTACAGCAGAGTCTACCACTAATGACAAATCTACCACATCACTGTCAGGTACTGAAACGGATTTGACTACAAACATTGTTACAACATCTGGTCCTTCTCCAAGTACTTTCATTGATTACACCTCAGATGGATCAACAACACTAATCAAAACGACAGAAGACAGCACATCACAAACCTTTGATACCAGCACAAGCTTCACAACTGAAGGAACCTCAACTGGAACACAAAGTACTGCAGAAAGTACGTCAGTTGTACAGTCAACAAGTAGCGCCTCAACTGCCTTTACAACAACTGAGTCACTGACCGGGTCACTGACTACAGAAGTTTCAAGTACTAGCCCCACAACTGAAGAAACCTCTTCTGATGCCCACACTTCTGCAGAAATTACAACAACCATTCCAGCAAGTACAGTTGAAAGTACATCAGTTGTGCAATCAACAAGAGGTGGCTCCACTTCAGTAACAACTAGTGGATCAACAACCACAGAAGTTTTAAGTACAAGCTTCACAACTGTAGGATCTTCTACTGATGCTTACAGTACTGCAGAGGGTACAACAACAAGATCACCAAGTACCGCTGAAAATACATCTATGGAACAAACAACAAATGCCGCCTCAACTGGCTTATTGACAACAGATATTTCAAGTACCAGCTTCACAACTGAAGGATCTTCAACTGACGCTTACAGTACTGCAGAGGGTACAACAACAAGGTCACCAAGCACCGCTGAAAGTACATCAGTGGTACAAACAACAAATGCTGCCTCAACTGGCTTATTGACAACAGATGTTTCAAGTACAAGCTTCACAAGTGAAGGATCTTCTACTGATGCTTACAGTACTGCAGAGGGTACAACAACAAGGTCACCAAGTACCGCTGAAAGTACATCAGTGGTACAAACAACAAATGCTGCCTCAACTGGCTTATTGACAACAGATGTTTCAAGTACCAGCTTCACAACTGAAGGATCTTCTACTGATGCTTACAGTACTGCAGAGGGTACAACAACAAGGTCACAAAGTACCGCTGAAAGTTCATCTGTGGTACAATCAACAAATGCCGCCTCAACTGGCTTATTGACAACAGATGTTTCAAGTACCAGCTTCACAACCAAAGTATCTTCTACTGACGCTTACAGCACTGCAGAGGGTACAACAACAAGGTCACCAAGTACCGCTGAAAGTACATCGGTGGTACAAACAACAAATGCTGCCTCAACTGGCTTATTGACAACAGATGTTTCAAGTACCAGCTTCACAACTGAAGGATCTTCTACTGATGCTTACAGTACTGCAGAGGGTACAACAACAAGGTCACCAAGTACCGCTGAAAGTACATCTGTGGTACAATCAACAAATGCCGCCTCAACTGGCTTATTGACAACAGATGTTTCAAGTACCAGCTTCACAACCAAACTATCTTCTACTGACGCTTACAGCACTGCAGAGGGTACAACAACAAGGTCACCAAGTACCGCTGAAAGTACATCAGTGGTACAATCAACAAATGCTGCCTCAACTGGCTTATTGACAACAGATGTTTCAAGTACAAGCTTCACAACCAAAGTATCTTCTACTGACGCTTACAGCACTGCAGAGGGTACAACAACAAGGTCACCAAGTACTGCTGAAAGTACATCAGTGGTACAAAAAACAAATGCTGCCTCAACTGGCTTATTGACAACAGATGTTTCAAGTACCAGCTTCACAACTGAAGGATCTTCTACTGATGCTTACAGTACTGCAGAGGGTACAACAACAAGGTCACCAAGTACCGCAGGAAGCACATCTGCTCAAAGCACTGAAGGAAGCTCAACAACAGGGTCCCCAAGTACAGCTGAAAGTACATCTGTGGAGCAATCAACAGCTGGCGCCTCTACTGCCTTCACTACAGATGTTAAAAGTACCAGTTTCACCACTGTCAGAAGCACAACAGAATTACAAATTACTACCAAAGGTACTACAACAGGGAAAGCAAGTACAGTTGAAAGTACATCTGTTGTACAATCCACCAGTGGTGCTTCAACTGTCTTGACATCTAATAGATCACCCACTACAGATGTTGAAACCACAAGCTTTACCACTGAAGGATCTTCTACTGAGGCTCCTAGTACGGTAGAAAGTACATCAGCTGTACAATCCACCAATGATGTCTCAACTGCCTTCACAACTATTGGATCGACAACAGATATAGCAAGTACTAGCTTTACCACTGAAAGACCATCAAATAAAGCTCCTAGTACAGCAGAAAGTACATCAGTTTTACAATCCACCAGTGATTTGTCAACTACCTTCACAATAATAGGATCAACAACAACAGATGTTGCAAGTACTAGCTTTACCACTGAAGGATCTTCCACAGAAGCTGACAGTACCACAAAAAGCACGACAAGGTCAGCAGGTACCACCACAATTCCACCAACTACAGCAGAAAGTTCATCTGCACTACAATCCACAACTGCATCATTGACAACAGATGCTTCAAGCACAAGCTTTACCACTGAAGCACACACTACTGCCAAAGATACAACAACCATTCCAGCAAGTACAGCAGAAAGTACATCCATTGTTCAATCAACAAGTAGTACCTCATCTGCCTACACAACTAGTGAGTCACCAACTACAGATGTTTCAAATACAAGCTTCATGACTGATGAAACCTCTACTGAAGCTCACACTTCTGCAGAAATTACAACATTTCCAGCAAGTACAGTTGAAAGTACATCAGTTGCTCAATCAACAAGTGGAGCCTCCACTTCAGTAACAACTAGCGGATCAACAACAACTGATGTTGCAAGCACTAGCTATACCACTGAAGGTTTTTCTACTGATGCTCACAGTACACCAGAGGGAACGATAGTTCCTGCAAGTACAGTAGAAAGTACATCAGTTGTGCAATCAACAAGTGGAGCGTCCACTTCGGTAACAACTAGCGAATCAACAACAACAGATGTTGCAAACACTAGTTTTACCAATGAAGGATCTTCTACTGATGCCCACAGTACACCAGAGGGATCAACATTTCCTGCAAGTACAGAAGGAAGGTCAGCAAGCACATTTGCAAGTACGTCAGTTCAACATTCCACAAATGGAATATCAACTGCTATCATAACTGACACATTGACAACAACAGATTTTGCTAGTACTGGTTTAACCACTGAAGAATCTTTAACTGAATCTCTTAGTACTGTAGAACTTACAACAACGAGGTTGCCTAGTACAGCTGAACATACATCTGTTGTACAGTCAACAAGTGGTGCCTTGACAACTTTCGTAACTAGTAGATTGCCCACAACAGATGTAGCAAGTACTAGCTTCACAACTGGAGGATCTTCACCTGAAGCATCAAGTGTTAGTGAAGACAAAACAACACAAGAAGCAAGTACCACCAGATCTACATCAGCTATATCCTCAACTGATATTGCTTCTTCTACATTAATCACTGAAGATTCAACAACTATGTTAGAAACCACAACAGCAACAAAGACCAAAATTCCTTCAACAATTGTTACTAGCACTAGTTTCACAACTAAAGGCCCTTCAACTGCACTATCAAGTACATCAGCAGGATCACCAACTGAGTCAGCAAGTACTGTTAAGAGTACAACATATGCATCTTCCACTAGTTTTGTTACCACTGAATTGCAAAGTGAAGATTTCACTTCAGAGCAGAGTACAACACAACCACTGTCCTCTGTCTTTACAACTGACAGAGCTTCAACCTCTAGTCATAGCACCCAAGAGAGCACAACTGATGTTGAAAGCTCTACATCTTACGTATCCATGCCCCAAACTACTGAGTTGACAACAGGAATAACTACCTATCCAACAGCAGGTTCATCAACTAAATATCTAACCAGTGGGAAACATACGACTGGACTTACAACTTATCCAACTGTGGGATCAACGACTGAGTACCTGACGCCTGCTCATGCAACAACCATGTTAGCTAGTACTGCAGGTGGCACATCAGAACTTTCCTCTATCACACCTGTTACAACCCAGGGCACAACTACTATGAGAGAAACAACTGAGGAAAGCACAACCAAAATGTCCTCAACATCTATTCCAAGCACAGTTGTGACAACAATAGAATCATCTACCACTGAAGAAAGTTCCACAACAGGTGAATTGAGCACGACATCAGCAATTCCTTCAACAACGGAAAAATTGACAACAACTATCAGCAGCACAGCAGGAAGCACAACCAGGGTGCCTTCAACAGTCATTGCAAGTACACCTGAAGGACTATCAACTGTAATATCAAGTACAGAAAAAAGGACAACAACAAGAGAAGTAAGCTCAGCATCTACAATTGAAGGATCAACAACATTTTTAAAAACAACAGAAGACACAACAAGTGTTTCTTCTACAGCTGACGCAAGTACAAGCTATACATCTCTGCACCCAAGCACTGTCCCAGGTACAACCCCAAATATTCCAAGTACATCGCATTTACCCAGCACAGCTGATAGTACCTCTATTAATCTGTCACCGTCAGAAACATCAGTCAAAACAACAGCAGAAGCTACAACTGAAAAGCCATCTTCAATTGCTGTAAGTACTAGCTTTACAACGGGAATGTCTTCACATGTACCCACAACAACAAATAAAGCTACAACAACAGATGTTCTTGCATCAACCACAGATGTAGCAACAGTATTGATTGAAACAACAGCAATAAGTACAAGCAAAGGACAATCTACAATTGATACTAGCAGCAGTTTCACAACTGAGGCAGGCAGTACAGAAAGTACATCGACAGCGGAAGCAGGTACTAACACAGTGTATTCTACTGGTTCTGTTTCTACTGCTTTGACAACATCCTTGGCATCAAGTAGCCAAGAGGGTACATCACATGTAACAAGTACTGAAAAGAGTTCAACATATGCACCATCGACTCTAACAGGGATCTCTACTGCATTTACAACTAAAGATTCAACAACAAATTTTGCAACAACAGAGGAAGGCACGACAAAGCTCGCTCCATCTGGTGTTGCAAGTACAAGCTTCACATCTGCAGCAGGTTCTTCTATACAAACTACTGAAGACGACATTGCTAGCACAACATATTTGTCCTCCACAAAGCAACCTTCGACTGTATTTACAACAACTGGTAAGCTTACATCAGGAATTACAAGCAAGATACCATCAACTGAAATTGCCAGCACTGCCTTCACAAGTGAAGTGTCAAGTACCGACGAGAGCACAACCACCACAAGTGGAAGTACAGCTGGAAGTACTACCATTTTATCTTCAACCAATGATGTATCAACTGAATTTACAACTGTTGAAATGACGACAACAGATAAACTAACCACAGAAAGTACTGCAAGTACTGATCATGTAGATGGAAGTTTTTCAGCTGTATCTGCAAGTACTGTTGAAGGTACAACAACAGATGTGCTGACTACAGCTGAAAGTACATCAACGTTGTACTCAACAAGTTTCACATCTTTAGCTCTTACAAGTAAGGTAGCACAAACATTAACCAAAACTGATACAACTGAGGTACTTTCCACAGTTGTTGCAAGTACTGGTTTTACATCTGACATTATGTCTACTGTAAAAACAAGTACCGCAGAAGGTACACAATCAATAGTGGTAAGTACTACTGATACTTCATCTACCTTGCCAACAACTAACCTTCACTCAACTAACGCTGACACCTCTTCTGCTGTGCCATCAACTAACTTGCACTCAACTAATGCTGTATCCACTGTATTTACTTCAGATCGAGCAACAACGACACAAGCTGGAAGTAAAGATGTAAGTACATTATTTACAACTGAAGGTGTTACATCAGAAGATACATCAACATTACATCGTACAACAATACAGAGCACAACCAAAGGACCTACATCAGTAGTGGCAGGCACAAGCTTAACAAGTGATGCAACAACAGTCAAAGATGGCACAACAGCAGAGGTTACAAGTACAGATGAAAGCTCATCTGCTGTACCTTCATCTACTCATAAATCTTCAACAAACATTGAAACAACACAATCGAGCACAACCAATGTGCCTTCAACAGATTCATTAACTACAACTTCCGTACATGCTACCAGTGATTCTTCAACTGTATTAACAACTGAAGAATCCACTACAGAATTTGAAACAACCAAAGAAAGTACAACAAATATAGAGTCTACTTCTGTAGCAAGTACTAGCTTTACAACACCTGGATCCACAACATTTGAACCAAGTTCCAAAAAGGGTACAACAACTGATGAAGGTACAACTACCGATGGATCACTTGGAACATCGACCAATGTAGCAACAACAGCCTCTACAACTGAGAAGTTGTCAACTTCAGCATTGACAACTGCAGAAGGTACTACTACAAAAGATATATTTAGCACAGTTGAAAGTTCATCTGCTGTGCCTTCAACAAGTGATATATCAACTGTCCACACATCTGGAGACGGTGCTACAACAACTTATATAGCAAGCACAGCTGAAAGTTCAACAGAAGCAGAGAACTTAGCAGCATCAACATCGGTAATTACAACTCCAGTCGAGTCCACCATATTTACCACAAATGGATTGACAACATCAAGTAGCACAGCAGCAGAGAGTATAACTGATCTGCCATCAACGGTCTCTTCTAGCACTAGTTTTACAACTGCAAGGTCTTTGTCAACACAATCAAGTACTAAGCAAGCTACAACAACCCAAGAAGCAAGTACATCAATGACTACAGCCTCTGTTATTTCTACAGCACTCACAACTGATGGGTCAACACCATCAATTGCAACAACAGCAGGAAGCACAACTTCTCCTCAAGCAAGTACGTCCACAAGCACCACAGTGCCTACAAGTATTGTCTCGACTGTATCATCAACCAAAGATTCTACAACATTGGGTAGTACAACAGAGCTGATGTCAACAATCATTTCTACGACCCCATCAACCACACAAGAAGTAGAAACTTCTAGTCGTAGTACTCAGGAGAGCACAACTGATGTTCAAAGCTCTACATCTCACCTAACCACTGAATTCACCACAGGTTTAACCACCGATACAATCTTTGAATCAACAACCGCACACCTTACAGGTACAGGAAGAACAACTGGACTAACTACATATCCAGTTGGATCATCAAATGAATATTTAACAAGTGGTAAACATACCACTGGATTTACAACTTATCCAACAGTAGGATCAACAACTGAGTATCTGACAGCTGAACATACCACTACTGGGTTTGCTAGTACTGTAGAAAGCACATCGGAACTTTCTTCTACCACCTCTGTTACTACACTACATTCCACAGCAGAAATAACTGCAGGAAGTACAAAAACCATGTCAAGCACATTTGCCCCAAGTACAACAGAGCAAAGAACAAGAACTGCTGAATACATGTCTTCTGTACCAACAAGCAATGTCGTCTCTACAATATTTACAACTGACACATTGACAACATTAGTTGAAACAACAGAAAAAAGCACAACCGAGTCACCATCAACAGTACTTGCAAGTACAAGCTTTGCAACCGAAGAATCTACTACTGTAATATCAAGCACTGAAGATGGCACTACAACAAAGGTGGCAAGCACAGCTGAAAGTGTACCATCCTCGACTTCCATATCATCAACAAGTGCTGATTTGACAACTGTTGTAGTATCAAGTAGTAAAGAAATGCAGGCAACACAGTCACCAAGTACAGCTGATAGTTCCTCAGCATTACCTTCTTCAAGTGCTGTCATATCTACTGCATTTACCACAGAACAATCAACCACTGAACTGCCATCAACAGTTGTGTTAAGCGCTAGTGTCACAACTGAGAGATCTTCTACAAAATCAAGTACAGAAAAGGCTACAACAACACTACCATTGAGTACAGCTGAAAGTACTACTTTTGTACTTTCTACGAGTGTTGCAGCTACAACTGAAGGTTTTACAACATCGGGTGAAACAACAGCTAAGAGCACAACCAGAGTCCCATCAACAGCTATTGCAAGTACTAGCTTCACAAGTGAAGGTTCTTCAACAGTTGGGTCAAGTACTAATGAAGGTACAACCACACAGTTAGCTAGTACTGTTGAAAGTACTTCTGCTTCATTTTCGACAAGTGAATTGTCCACAGTAAGTACCAGCAAGCACCCAACAAGCAAAGTATCAACAGCTATTTCAAGCACCAGCTTTACAAGTGCAGGATCTTCCACTGAAGCATTGAGCACCGAGGAAAGTTCAACTACTCATATCTCAAGTACACCCAAAGAGACAACATATGCTCCTTCAACAAGTTTTGCACCAACAACTGATTATCCCACAACATTTGGGGAAACATCGGCAGATAGCTCAACTAACGTCCCATCACCAGTTATTGGCAGTACAAGTTTTACAAGCAAGGGATCCTCCTCAGTTGTACCAACCACTAAACTAGGTACAACAACACAGTTGTCAAGTACAGCTGAGAGTACATCAGGTGTACCTTCAAGTATCTTTTCAACTGCATTTACCACTGACAGCTCGACAAATAACACCCCCTCAACAAGCTCTAGCATCACAAGTGAAGTTTCATCACCTAGTGTATCAAGTTCTGAAGAAAGCACATCACATGCAGAAAGTACATATGAAATTACTACATTTGTACCATCAACTATTACAGCATCTACTGCATTTACATCCAAAGGAGTAACATCATTTCCAGAAACAACAGTTGAAAGCACAACTAGGACCCCAACAACAGTTAACCCAAGCACTGTTTTTACAAGTGCAAAATCTTCAACTGATGTGTCAAGCACCACTGAGGGTGTAAGCACACACTCAAGAAGTACATCTGAAGTAACAACAGTTGAACCTTCAACCAGTTTTGAAACTACAGCATTAACATCAAAAGGTCTTACAACATTTGGTGGAACAACAGCAAAACACACAACTAAAATACAATCAACAAGCAGTAGTTTTACTACAAGTGCAAGATCTTCTACTGAAGTATCAAGTACAGACAGAGGTACTACCACAAGCATAGTAAGTACAGCTAAAGAAACATCAATGGCGCCTTCAACAAGTTTTGCATCAACAGCTTTTACAACTGAGAATCCCACAACATTCGGGGAAACATCAGTAGAAAGCACAACTAAAATACCATCAACAGTTGTTGCAAGCACTAGTTTTACGACTGAAGGATCTACAGTAGAATCAAGTACTAAAGAAGTTACAACAACACGGCTAGCAAGTACAGTTGAAAGTACCCCGAGTTTGTCCACTGCTTTTACCACCAGTGAGTCAACAACATCATTTACTGATGCATCAAGTACTAAAGATGGTACAACTACGTCCCAAGAAAGTACATCTGGAGTGACCACACTTGTTCCTTCAACAGAAGGCTTTTCAACTTTAGTATCAATCACTGAAGGCAGAACAACAACACAGGTAGCTAGTACGGCTGAGAGCACATCAGTGTTGACTTCGTCAAGTGCTGTTTCCACTGCTTTTACCACTAAAGATTCAACAACCAAGATACTATCCACAGTGGTTCCAAGTACAGTTTATACATCAGAAGGATCTTCAACTTTAAAATCAAGTACTGAAGAGAGTACAACAACTGGGTTAGGAAGTACAGCTGGGAACACTTCAGTTTTGCCTTCATCAAGTGCAGTTCCCACTGCAGTTACCACTGAAGGTTCCACGACCAAAGTACCAAGTACAGTTGCTTCAAGCACTAGCTTTACAAGTGCAAGATCTTCAACAGACTCCTCCACTACAGAAGAAGGTTCAACAACACATGTAGCAAGTACAGCTGGAGAAACAACATTTGCACCTTCAACAAATGTTGCATCAACAGCCTTAACAACTGAGAGTCAAACAACAGAAGAGAGCACAACTGAAATTTTGTCAACTGTTCTCTCAAGCACTGGTTTTACCAATGCAAGATCTTCAACTGATGTATCAAGCACTGTAGAGGGTTCAACCACAAATATAGCAAGTACAGCTAAACAAACATCAATTGTACCTTCAACCAGTTCTGCAACCACAGCTTTTACAACTGAATTTCTCTCAACTTCTGGAGAAACAGTTGAAGAAAGCACTACCCAGCTCCAATCAACAGTTGTTCCAAGCACAGTCATTACAACTGTTGGCTCTTCTCCTTTGGTATCAAGTTCTGAGGAAACAACAACACAGTTAGCAAGCACAGCTGAAAGCACATCAGCTTCACTTTCGTCAAGAGCTGTTTCCACTGCATTCACCACTGAAAGCTTGACAACTACAGTACCAACTACAGTTGTCTCAAGCACAAGCTTTACAAGTGCAAGATCTTCAACAGACTCTTCTACTACAGAAGAAGGTTCAACAACACACAGAGCAAGTACAGCTGGAGAAACAACATTTGCACCTTCAACAAATGTTGCATCGACAGCCTTAACAACTGAAAGTCAAACAACAGAAGAAAGCACATCTGAGGTATCGTCAACTGTCCCCTCAAGCACAGGTTTTACCAATGCAAGATCTTCAACTGATGTATCAAGCACTGTAGAGGGTTCAACCACAAATATAGCAAGTACAGCTAAACAAACATCAATTGTACCTTCAACCAGTTCTGCAACCACAGCTTTTACAACTGAATTTCTCTCAACATCTGGGGAAACAGTTGAAGAAAGCACTACCCAGCTCCAATCAACAGTTGTTCGAAGCACAGTCATTACAACTGTTGGCTCTTCTTCTTCAATATCAAGTTCTGAGGAAACAACAACACAGTTAGCAAGCACAGCTGAAAGCACATCAGTTTCACCTTCATCAAGAGCTGTTTCCACTGCATTTACCACTGAAAGCTTGACAACTACACTACCAACTACAGTTGTCTCAAGTACAAGCTTTACAAGTGCAAGATCTTCAACAGACTCTTCTACTACAGAAGAAGGTTCAACAACACATGTAGCAAGTACAGCTGGAGAAACAACATTTGCATCCACAGCCTTAACAACTGAAAGTCCAACAACAGAAGAAAGCACAACTGAGGTATCGTCAACTGTTCCCTCAAGCACAGGTTTTACCAGTGCAAGATCTTCAACTGATGTATCAAGCATTGCAGAGGGTACAACCACAAACATAGCAAGTACTGCTAAACAAACATCAATTGTACCTTCAACCAGTTCTGCAACCACAGCTTTTACAACTGAGTTTCTCACAACATCTGGGGAAACAGTTGAAGAAAGCACAACCCAGCTCCAATCAACAGTTGTTCCAAGCACAGTCATTACAACAATTGGCTCTTCTCCTTCGATATCAAGTTCTGAGGAGACAACAACACAGTTAACAAGCACAGCTGAAAGCACATCATCTTCACCTTCGTCAAGAGCTGTTTCCACTGCATTCACAACTGAAAGCTTGACAACTACAGTGCCAGCTACAGTTGCCTCAAGTACAAGCTTTACAAGTGCTAGATCTTCAACAGACTCCTCTACTACAGAAGAAGGTTCAACAACACACAGAGCAAGTACAGCTGGAGAAACAACATTTGCACCTTCAACAAATGTTGTATCCACAGCCTTAACAACTGGAAGTCAAACAACAGAAGAAAGCACAAATGAGATATCTTCAACTGTTCCCTCAAGCACAGGTTTTACCAGTGCAAGATCTTCAACTGATGTATTGAGTACTGTAGATGGTACAACCACAAATATAGCAAGTACAGCTGTTTCCACTGCATTCACCACTGAAAGCTTGAGAACTACAGTTGCCTCAAGTACAAGCTTTACAAGTGCTAGATCTTCAACAGATTCCTCCACTACAGAAGAAGGTTCAACAACACATGTAGCAAGTACAAATGGAGAAACAACATTTGCACCTTCTACAAATGTTGCGACCACTGCATTCACAACTGAAGAACTTACAACATCAGTGGAAACAACAGCTGAACGCACGACCAATGCACCGTCAACAGAAATTGCAAGTACAAGTTTCACAAGTGCTAGGTCTTCAACCGATGTTTCAAGTACTGAAAAGGGTACTACCACAAACATAGCAAGTACAGCTAAAGAAACAACAATTGTGCCCTCAGCAAGTTCTGAATCCACAGCTCTTACAACTGAGTTTGTCACAACAGTTGAAGAAAGCACAACACAGCTCCAATCAACAGTTGTTCCAAGCACAGTCACAGTAACAACATTTGTACCTTCAACAAATGTTGCGTCCACTGCATTCACAACTGCAGAACTCACCACAGAAGAAAGCTCAACAACACGCACAGCAAGTACAGCTGGAGAGACAACATTTGCACCTTCAACAAATGTTGTATCCACTGCATTCACAACTGACGACCTCTCAACATCTTTGAAAACAACAGATGAAAGCACAACTAATTCACCATCAACAGTCATTGCAAGTACAAGTTTCACAAGCGCAACAACTAATGTATTCACTACTGAAGAGGGTACTACCACAAATATAGCAAGTACAGATAAAGAAACATCAACTGACCCTTCAACAAGTTCTTCATCCAAAGCTTCTACAACTACGTCACTCACAACATCCGGAGACACAATTGAAGAAAGTACAACCCAGGAGCAATCAACAGTTGTTCCGAGCACAATCCTTACAACTGAAAGCTCTTCTCCTTATGTGTCAAGCACAGAAGAGGTCACAACAACAAGTTTAGCAAGTACGGCAGAGAGAACATCAGCTTCCTCTGCATCAAGTAGTGTTACTTCCACTGAATATTCCACTGAAAGACAAAGAACCACAGTACCAACTACAATTGCCTCAAGTACTAGCTTCACAAGTGCTAGATCTTCAACCGACTCATCTACTACAGAGAAAGGTTCAACATCAGAAAAGGGTTCAACAACACTTACACCAAGTACCCCTGGAGAGACAACATTTGTGCCTTCTACACAGTTTGCATCCACTGCATTTACAAGTGAAGGTTTCACAACATCTGTAGAAACAACGGATGAAAGCACAACCCATGCACCATCAACAATGATTGCAAGTACTAGTTTCACAAGTGATAGATTTTCTACTTTAGAATCAAGTACTGACAAGAGCACAACAACACAGGTAGCAAGTACGACTGAGAGCACATCAAATCTGCCATCCTCTACTGCTGTTTCCACTGCATATACCACTGAAGGTTCAACAACCAAGATACAAACAACAGTTGTTCCAAGCACAATCTTTACAACTGAAGACTTATCAACTTTCGTACCAAGTACTGAAGGAAGTGAAACAACGCAGTTGGCTAGCACTACTGAAAGCACATCAGATGTACCTTCATCCAGCGTTGTCTCCACTGCATTTACTACCGAAAGCTCAACATCATCTGTACCAAACTTTACGAGTGCAAAATCTTCTACTGAAGTTTTGAGCACAGAAAGCAGTTCAACAACAAGTACACCTGTAGAGACAACAGCTCTTCTTTCAACCAATGTTGCATCCACAGCATTTACAACTGAGATTCTCACTACAAAAGGCTCTACTACTTCGGCATCAAGTACAACAGAAAGTACAACCACAGCAGAGATTACGTCAGATGCTGCTTCCACTGCATTTACCACTGAAGGGTCAACAACCAATGAACCATCAACCATTTCTGGAAGTACTAGTTTTACTACCGAAATATCTTCAACTGCAGTTTCAAGTACCGAAAAAAGTTCAACCACTCACTTACCAAGTACATCTGACATAACAACAGTTACACCCTCAACCATTCAAACAACCACTACATTTACATCCAAAGGGCCAACAACATTAGAAAAAACAACAGCTGAAAGTACAACTAAAATTCCATCAACAATAATTGCTAGTTCTAGCTTTACAACAGAAAAATCTTCTACTGAAGAAGCTTTCACTACACATATAACAAGTACATTTGAACCTACCACATCCTCTCATGAAACAACAACAGAAAGCACAACCCATGTCCCATCAACAGTTGTTGCAAGTACTAGTTTTACAAGTGAGGGGTCATCTAAAGTTGAAGGAAGTACTGTTGAAGATACAGCAACACAACTAGCAAGTACAACCCACAGCTCTGCTGTGACATCAAATGTACCATCAACAATTATTCCAAGCTCTAGTTTTACAACTGAACAATCTTCCACTGTAACATCAACCACCCTAGTAGGCACAACAACAGACAAAGCAAGTACGTCAGAAACTACCACTATTTTATCATCAACAAGTGAAACATCAACATTTGATGAATCAACGGCTGAAAGCACAACCAAAGTTCCTTCAACAGTTGTTCAAAGCACCAGTTTTACAAGTGAGGGATCTTCACCAGTTGTTCAAAGCACTGTAGATAGAACAACCACAGAAAAAGCAAGTTCATATGAACCTACCACATCGGCACCTTCAACTAGTGTTGTTTCCACTGCCTTTACTTCTGAAGGTGTCACAACCGTTGGAGAAACAACAGCAGAAAGCACAACCCATGTTCCTTCAACAGTTTTTCAAAGTACTAGTTTTACAAGTGAGGGCTCTTCAACGGTATTACACACTACTGAAAAAAGTACAACAACACAAAGCGCAAGTTCATATGAACCTACCATATTTGCACCTTCAACTAGCATTGTTTCTACTGCCTTTACTGCTGAAGGTGCCACAACATTTGGTGAAACAACAGCAGAAAGCACAACAAAAGTTCCTTCAACAGTTGTCCAAAGTACTAGTTTTACAAGTGAGGGCTCTTCAATGGTATTGCACACTACGGAAAAAAGTACAACAACACAAAGAGCAAGTTCATATGGACCTACCACATCGGCACCTTCAACTAGTGCTGTTTCCACTGCCTTTACTTCTGAAGGTGTCACAACATTTGGTGAAACAACAGCAGAAAGCACAACAAAAGTTCCTTCAACAATTGTCCAAAGTACTATATTTACTAGTGAGGACTCTTCAGCAGTAACACAAAGTACATATGAACCTACCACATTTGCACCTTCGACTAGTGTTGCATCTAGTCCATTTACAACGGAAGGATTTACAACAACAGCAGAAAGTACAACTAAGATTTCCTCAACAGGTCTGACAAGTTCTAGCTTTACAACTAAAGAAACTTCAACTCTCAAATCTAGTACTGAAGAAAGTACATCGACACAGTTAGCCAGTACAGCTGAAAGTACATCGGCATTGCCTTCTTCAACCTTGGTATCTACTGCACTTACCACAGAGGAATCAACAACCAATGTACTGTCAACAGTTATTCTAAGCACTAGCTTTACAAGCGACAAATCTCCTACTCTGATATCAAGTACTGAAGATGCTACCACTACAAACGCAATAAGCACACCTGAAGAAACAACGTTTGCACCTTCAACAAATTTTGTTTCTAATGCATTTACATCTGATGGTCTGACAACATCTGGAGAACCAACTGCAGAAAGTACAACAAAGATAGCATCAACTGCTCTTCCAAGCACTGTTGTTACAACTGAAAGATCTTCTACAGAATTTCAAAGCACTGAAGTTGTTTCAACAACACAGCAGACTACTAGTACTACAGCTACTACCACCAAAGGAGGATCTACTCTAGCTCCTACAAGTACTGTAGAAGGTATGTCTTAAGGATGTATTAGTAGTGTACATGTACTATTTAGATGAAATACTTGATAGACATTTTTAAACTGTTTCATATGTGCTACACGTAATTACAACAGTTTAGGGAGTTTGATTAAAATTTTCATAAGAAAATTCCAGCAAGAAAACTCACGTTTTCCAGACGGTTTCGACAGACATACTTCTGTCTTCATCAGTGGTTGGTGATGATATTAGCTGATCCAGTCGGATGCAGTTTAGGGAGTGCTACAAAACTCAACCTGGAATTGGCCGTCCAGAACTGCTGGTTCTGGCCGGTTGCTATTGTTCTGAACATTGGCAACCGCCCAGAACTGGCATCAGTCGGGGGTTGAGTTTTGAAGCGACTGCTTATCAAAATAAGCTAAGATTTGATGAATATGATGATGTTAACATACTATAACAAAAACAAATGATCTGTTATTATTGTAATCATAGCACAGCTCAATGTGACAATATACATGCACACGCAGATAAAAAAAAATCAAAATTACTAGTCCATTCTAGGTTTATTACCACTTTTTGTATATTCATGTATTTTGTCAGTGATTTTTCAATATGCATTGATTTTAAGTGCATCTTTACAATGAACACCAAAGATTGTCACATTGAGTTGTATTTAGTATCATATCATAAGGTACCATTCTATATAAAATTCTTGTCATAATCATTTTATGCCGTTTGTGCTTTTCAAACTGATAATCATACGAACTATTATCAAATTGTCTTTCATTCTTAAATATTTCTTCCTCCGTAATTTAAGCTAGGCATGTAGATATGATTTCTATATTGGGTAAACCCAGCATACACAAAACATTTTTAAAGGTTATGAATATGTTTCTTAACATTTTGAAATGTTTACAAATATTTGTGTAACATTTAAAAACATTTTGTGTTTGTTGAGAAGAATAGATACTATGTGAAGAGGTAAAACACAAGTAAGGCACCTGATGGGTAAATAAAGAGAAATATTTACGAAACTAAAAATGATTGAACACTGACTTTACACTTTACTAAATCCATTATTCAGTTGAAGAAGCAATCAAATTTGACCACCTGCTATCAAAGAGCAGACTGTTATATTGTAACATATCAACTCTAGCATTATCCTTAAGGCTTTGTTAGACCAGTATTATCTTTCAAGTTAGCATTTCTATTATGTCAGTAATTTCAAGAACCAAGCTTGTAGCTGCTTGTAATTTTTTTAAGAATATAGCTCACTATTGTAATTATTGAATTTAAGCTTTACATGATGAGAACCACTAATTGGAACTTAGTGTTTCCATTTAGTATTAGATTCACCATGTCATGTAGTACATATAGTTTTGTAATTAGGCCTAAAAAATTGTTGACTGGCCCTTTGCGACTGACCAAAAATTTGCAAAATTTAGGGTTGCTTTTTATTTTTTGATGAACTTTTGCCTAACTCAACAGTGCATTTGGTAAAAATATCATGATATTTGGGTTAAATTTACAACAAATGTCACAGAATGTTATATATTTGCATGGAACAAGCATATATCTTGAATAATTGAAGCACAAAACGATGTAAATATTTATAAAAACTATTTCGTTTAGTTTTTCGGTGTCCATTTTCAAGAAAGAAAGAAAAAAAGATCAGACCAACTGACCATCAATTTCACCATAAAGGGGCAAGTCAACAACTTTCTTTAGGCCTTAGTCTAAACACTATTCATTTTAGCTGATTTTTTAGCAGTGTTTAATCTTGAGCAATTAAATATAGTTGGTTGATTTAATTAATCATATTTAACATGATTTAGAACAAGATGTATGATGTAGTCATAGTAATTGCATCTTCTCTTTAGATCTCAATAGATCATCATAGAGTAGATCCAGCGTTTGGTTCCTATAAGGACTTACGACATCAAGGGTACATCAAAATCAAGTTTCTTTAGTTTTTCATAATATGTCATGCATTGCGTGCTCTCCCTGAGTGAGTTTTATTTGACAATCTTGTAGCATCCCTACCACCATTTTCTATCCATCCCTCCTACCAACCCATAACTAATACCATTCTGTCCTCGATCTCTCCTCACCCTATTAACAGTTGCCTTTTTTGAAACATGCCAGGCTTTGCATACATCACTGAATGTGTTTCATTTTTGATTCCATAGAGCATGATCATCATTCTAAGTGTGACATTTTCCTGATTTTTGCACAGTATTACAATGCCCTCTTTCATTGGTTATATCAACCTACATAGTAGTTTATATTGCCAGGGTTATACATATTGCACATTGTGCCCTTAATCATAGTTTGTATTAACTTTATCCTATAAATCCTAATGTTTTGTATTTCCCAGGCCATTTTTCATAATACATAACATTTGTTTAATCATGGAAACAATAGAAATGATAATAATATTTCTATTATTTCCATAGTTTAATGGTCATACAACATTAAAACATGAGTGACTTATGCACATGGTACATTGAATCCCTTGTTTATTGATTATACCACCTGATTTTACCAACCTTAAAACCATTTGTAGTTTGTATTTCCCAAGGGATGCACTCAGCACAGTGGGCTCCCATTCATTTACAATACCGGAGAAAATAGTTATACCAACATTCAATCATCGCATGGGACTGGTTTAAATTTACCAAGTTATGGCAATCATACACTGGTCCTTTGCTGCTTTCATACTTATTGTCGCTTTGCAGCTTTGCAGCTATGTCCCTTGATTCATTTCTCACTTTTGTGGCTTTGCAATTTTGTCACTTTGCAGCTTTGCCGCTTCATGTCGCTCTGAAAGTTGACTTCATTTCAACTCAAAAAATCTTGCTGTGAGACAAAATTTTGCCGTTATCGATTATTTACAGTGACATGTAACTTTGCCGCTATGACAACCGCAAGCGGCAAGCTTTTGCAGAAAGCACACATCACGCAGCGACAAAGCTACAAAACTACACAAGTATGAAAGCAGCAGAGTTACTCATATGCTTGACCAAAAACATGTTATTCAAACCATTGCATGATGTCACACCATTTTGTATTTTTTGCAATTTCAAAAACCCACCTTGCATGCATGAGAATCATTAGTTCAATGACTTTTATGAATCAGTGCAATATTGGTTCCATTTAATCATGTACCTTAATATCAAACAACATTGCACTTAAGCTGGTTTCAGAGTGTCTGTCGTGGTGGTCACTTGACTAGAACAACACATCAAAATTTTCCAGTGCCAAACTTGACCTTGTTGCCCATTTTGCAGCAAGCACGACAAGCCGATTTATTGATTACTTTGATGTGATGGTCACAACTATATAGATCGTTTTGAGTTAGAATAAATTCATCTTTTTTCACAATCGACCATTGCGGCAACAAGAAAATGTGTCCTGCTAGATCACAACAGCTCAAAATTGTAAATTTGAGGTTGTCTGTCGGAGCTGCGAACTACAACCATGACAGCAATTCTGAAGTCACCTTAATACATACATTTAGCCATATTGGAAAATTATGATGTATGTTGAGTTTGCTCATTCACAAGCACTTTGGGAACATAGTTCTGAATGCTTAGCATTAGAGTAGTTGTAAAGGTTTGCTGAACTTTGCAAGTTTGGCCCCTTGAATACTTTAAAAAGTGTATCCATAATTTACATGGTTTACTCTCATGAAAAACAGTGCTGGCTGTCATTACGATCAGCTATAATTTTGTTTTTGATTCAACCATAGGGTTTGCCTCCACGGCAATATTCTTTCCCAAAAATCTTGTGATTTACACCAAGCTTGGCATTCTTGCAGGTCATGAGGAATGATGTCATTTTTGTTTCTTACTTAATTTCTAAAATGCCTTTTCCCATTTTTAAACACCTGCATATGTCAGGAAAAATGTATCTAAGGAACAACTTGCGAAGTTTAGTCATGTAAAGTTTGAAAAATGTACTTTTTAGTAAGACATTTAAAACAAAAACCTGATAAGCAGCATTTTTTTCCTTGATTTATGTAAGTTTTATAAATGAATAATTGTTTCTAAGAAGTATGTAAATGTGACATGTTACATCAAAAGGTACAAGTTGTTTATCATTTACAAAATTCAGATTTTAATGTCATTTGAAAGGGAATTATATCAGTTTTTAAATGATACCTTTCTTGTGAAAATTTAAGTTTGGGTTTTGAAGTTATTATGAATAGTGACAATAATGTTCTTATTATTTTCTTTTTAATTCGCAAGTTTAATTTGCCTGTATCTCCAAATTTGCATGACTGACTTGTGATGTAACGTATCCCAATATCATGTTGAAAGGGCTGTTTGCTAAAAGAACCTTATAATTTTTCAAAACAATTTTTTCCTTATCTCAGCAACAACAGTACAGCAAGAAGTAACTGATTTCACAACTGAACAAACTACAGCTGATCGAGCGACAACTACACAAAACGCGAAAGAAAAAGAAGTAACTGCATTCACGACTGAACAAACTACGGCAGAGCAAGTGACTACAGCACAAGGCACGACGGGAGTAACATCACCAATTATCACCAGTAGTGTCTTTACGACTGATAAATCCTCTACCATAGTAGAACATAGTACCGTAGAAAGCACTACAGCAGAAACATCAACACCATCAGTAATACCTACAGCAGAAAGCACTACAGAGTTACTATCAACAGTTGTAAATACCAGAACTGCGACTGAGGAGGTTTCAACTGTTGTACCAAGTAGTGCAGAAATTACAACACAGACGGCAAGTACAAATGAGCTGACAACTACTTTAGGTTCCTCTACTAATATGCTGACAACTGAAGTGACAACATTAGTTGGAACAACAAAACAGAGCACAACAAATGTTCCTTCGACTGTTGTAGTAAGCACTGACTTTACAACCGAAGGATCGTCTTCTACTTTGTCAAATACTGAAGATGTTACAACAACAGAGGTAGCTAGCACAAAGAGTTCAACCACCAGTATACCTTCAACTAGTTCTGTCACCACAACTTTGATTTCATCAACAGCTGAAAGCACAACAAAAGAGCCTTCAACCATTATGGCAAGCACCAGAGAAGGTACAACAACCCACGGTGCAAGTACAGCAAGTTCTTCAAAACCTGATTCTTTCACTAGTATGGTTTCCACTGATGCATTAACAACCTCAGTTCAAACAGAGGAAAGCACAACAAAGGTTCCATCAACAGCTGTCCCAAGTACCAGCTTCACAACTACTATAGATTTGTCAACTGCATTATCAAGCACAGAAGGAACAACCACCCAGCAAGCAAGTACTTTGAAGAGTACAACACCTGTACCTTCAACAACAGCATTGACAAC
>JXSR01S057034.1:0-35063 GCA_000969725.1 Ophiothrix spiculata | reverse complement strand
ATAAATATGACTATGACTATGACTATGTTTCTACTTTTTGGAGGAGTTATCATTATACTTTCATAATTATATTCATATAAAGTATCATCATTTTAAGATTATAGTCCGTCATTGTCATATGAATTTTTCATAAACAAGGTTTTAGCATAATATACTGAAGATTGCATATTGTTTTGAATTTCCTGATATTCAGTTTATATAACTGCTGCTTGATGTCAAATTGAGTTTCAAATTATAAAGATATTTTGTAGTTTGTAATAATTGAAATAAGCTATTAAATATTTCAAATTAAGCATTTGCATAATGGATGAAAAAATGTAACAGGCTTTTAACTAGCTTGGGATGCTGCTGAGTGTGTGATTCTGTTTATCCCAAACTGATCTGAAATTTACAAAATATCTCTCATGAAGGCCACAAAAATATGCCTCATGGACAAGTGACTTTGCAATAAATTGTCATTTGTCACATGGGTTTGCGATGCCAGAGGACCCCAGTTCAAATCCAGAAGAAATTGTTTAGAAGTGAAAAATATTGATGTTAAGTATTAGGGAGATCAGCTTGTTTAGAAGTGGAAAAGGGTTAAAAATTGATGTGCTAAATAAAGATTTACCAGATCATTTGATAATCTAATATTGGGGATATTTTATGATCTACGATGAAAACACAACTACAACCTATAATTAATTTTGTTTATATTGAACTTGATTGATATTGCATTTGCGAACTACTTAACGTAAATTGACATTTAAATAATGATGTAATGTCATAATTTGTAGCGGGAATATCAAAAGCTATTAACTATTTGAAATTTATGTAATTGTATAATGGGAGACAATTTAGTACAACAAGCTTTTAACTAATCATAATATCATCTCAGGTTTCAGCATTTTATCCTCGCCAACAGTCACATTTTCTATGCTTTTCCTCTTCCAGGGTAGTATTATTAGGAATGTTAAAATGGTCGGTGCAATAAACAAATGTTCCATGCATCATTCATGTTATGGAATGTTAAATTGATGGATTAGTTTGAATGTTCATTCCATTGAGATTTGTTATTTACAAGATGTCAGAGTCTGTATCATGAGTATGGGGTATGACATTGCCACAGAATTTCTCAGGGAAAGCTTACTTAGCTCTAGGTCCATAGTTTTTGTAGTTTTGTCCAAATGCTTAAGTCGCATTTTTCAATATTATTAGTAAAGGTTGTCTAGATTGCAAAAGCAAAAATTTATACGAGGGTGTATCAAAAGGTTTTAAAGATCACCCAGTTGAAATGGAACCAGCAACGTATTTCTATTACGTGCTCTTTAAGGTATTTAAGCAGATTGCAATTGTAAAGACCTTCTTAAGTAATGAAATCCATTTTGTATTTCGCTGAAAATGAGCCATGCTTTGTTTTGTAACTGTGAGATCATATGTCGACCAATTTTATAGTTTAAGTATTAATTGAAAGAAATATAATAAACTCGCCAAACAGCAATTAACAAGAAATGGATAATCCACAAAAGAAACGGTTATTAAACGGACTGTACAAGCTTTTGGAAACTATTTTTTCCTTCTTCGGTTTTACAGGAACATAAACAAGAAAAAATATACATATAAAACTACAACAACATTATCAAAACATATTTCCACTAAGAGTGAGACTATATTTGCCTCATATATAAGGACGAATAACTCCTCTGACAAAATGTCATTGATATACCCCCTTCTCTTCAGGTTGATCTTTAACACATGTTGATATCCTCTTGCATACTATTTTGTAGTTTTAGCGGATACATTTAATAATACTTTGTCATATTTTATTTTTTACTTTCATATCTCCTGACTCATCTGGGAATCACCACTTTTCTCAAAAACAGGTAAGACAACAATTATTTACATGCAATTGAATGTTTTTTTAATTTTTTAACATTACAACTGCCCATATTTTTTGAAAATTGTTTGTGCTGTATCACAGCAACTACAAATTGAAGCAGAAACTTTTTTTATTAAATGGTCTCACTCTGGCTTTGACAAACAACAACCATACAACAAAATGCATTCTAACCATAAAATGTCATTGCCCTACCATATTGGACATCCGCCGACATGTTTATCTGTCATTTTCAGTTAATTCTAAATGCACTTTTGGGATTGGGATTTCTATGTGGGTGGATGATTAGTTATGTGGAAATTCTTGCATAGATGGGTACCAGGATAAAGCTTAATTGATGCATGGCATTTAAACCATAAGCTAACCTTTATTCAGGCCATTATATGCCCTGATGAGTTCATTAATCATTGATTTTGTGTGTGAAAGGAAAACGCAGGTGAAATTGACGGGAGTTCCCTGGGAACAAAAACACCTAATAAGGGATGTTGATATGGTGGGTGGACATGTGTTAATAGGTGCTTAGGGTATTTGACATTTGTAAAATGAAAGGTTAAAAAAAATTGATGTATTCTTGCATCATGAACACTTTTGAGGTACTGTTCACACTAAACTTTTTTAGACTTCAGAGGAATTTAACCCAGACCCAACTTAATATGATATGAAAAAAATGCAACATCCAGAACAGGTTTTTTACCCTACAAAGCATAGGTAGCATAGCGAAGCTCCAACTTGGCATGATTGATAATATCATTTGTTATGTGAAAAGAAAATAGGAAGTAAGCAAAGTTATTTGGATAAAATCTTCTTCGGTTAGATGGGAGCAGGGCCTAAGTGTGCAAAATGCAAATTTATGCTATGTACCACTGTTTACAATATATTTGAAAACATAGTCTTATTATTTTTGAGGGTTATTACAGCATAGATTCACTTCCAGGAATTTCTAATTAGTGTTGCAAAGAAAAATCATTGAACAACGTAATGATTTACATTGGTGTTGCTAAGGATGCGAATGTCATCCTAAATCAGTATGGGTTTTTTGGTGTTTAAAATTATGTTTCAGCATAAAAATGGCACCAAAATGTTCAAGATGGGAAATTTGTTTAGCGACGCCACATTCAATTCAGAAGGTTTTGAGGTGCTGCCACCAGTTAGAAACCTACTTTAGAGAAAATAAATATTGACGTGAAATGCCCTTTCAACAGCTGTTTTAAAACATAGCATCTAAAATCTACATAGCAACCAAAATGTAGGATAAAGGTATTTTGCTGATGTTTTTAAACTTTTTTTCTCTTGGAATTTATTAATATGAAATTTCAATGCACACTTTGGAAAAATTGATAAATCAATATCCCCACCAAATTTAAATGTATTCTAACTTGCCACGCTCATTTGAATTATACTATCAAACCCATCCTTTGATATGACTGTTTCAGATATTTTTGGGAGCATAGATCTGATATTTATTGCATACATAATGGCAGAGCACTTATGCTATTTATCAATTTCACTTTGGTATTTCTCAGAAGCATGATTGCTGATAAACCTAAATTTCTATTCAAGATGTAATGACATTTGTGATATCATTATCCTTGTAGTGATTTTGCCCTTTTCAGATAACCTGTAATGATTTTTCCAGCTAATGTTGATAACCTAAATTCTTCATTTGCTTTGTCTGTTATCATCTGCTCATAGTGATTTTGCTCTTCATTATCACTGGTAATGCTCTTTTCCAGCTATAAATAAGTTGATTAAATTAAACGCACATAAACCTGAATTCTAATAAGGTGAAGTGGCATTTGTTTTGTCTGTTGTCATCTGCTTATAATAATTTTGCAATAAATGAGTTAATTAGTATTACATAGCTTCGATAGGAATCAGACTCTTAGTTGAGTCACCAAAGTCGAGTCTTAAGTCAGTCGAGTCATTAGAGGCTCGAATCTCAAGTCGAGTCTAAAGTCGAATCAGAGTCAGTGGAATCATTTTAGGAATTGTTTTATCTCATTCGTAGTGGTAGCGGTGGATCACTGCTTTTGATTAGATTTAAAGACTGCAATAATTTGGGTTTCCAAGATCACTCAAAGTCTGAAGGAAGCACTAAATAGTAATACATTTTCTGTGTAAGATAATGAATTGAGATGTGTAAAAGTTAATTGTATTATTTTTTTAGTCGTTTGATAACATGAAAGTCCTTTACCCTTGATAAAGGAATTTTTTTCTTGGTGCTACAGAATTCATTAGAGTTCAAATTTATTGTCAACCCCCAGGCAAAAGATACTATCAAGCTTTGAAACTAATTTCTCATCTCAAAAAGTCAATTGCTTGCTAAATATAAAATGTCTTAATCCCTTATCAAAATATAGTATAATTTTCCATAAGATTCAATAGATTTAAACAAACTAGACTAGATTCCCCATGGCTATAGATGCACTATTCTCTCATTCATGCTAGGATATAGATCCTCCCTTGCTTGTTTGTTTTTTTATCACACTACTAATCCTACTACGTCAATGATAGTCAGGGTCAGTGACTACAACAACAACACAATGTATAGGTATTACAATAGTGGCTGATACAGCCAAGCAATTTTCAATGCATTTTTTTTTTAAATTCCTACATGTCATTTTAAGGTAAAATCTCCCAGTATTAACAACTCCTTTCTAAACATGTATAGCATAACTGTCCCGGGTCTACTGTCCTATTGCTAGTTTGAGTAAACTTATTATGCCGCTATTTATAATTTAAATGTAAAATGTAAAAAAAAAATCCTGTGAATTTCAAGATTTTATGTAATTTGGAGTCATAAGCTAGTTTTTGCTCAAATGTTAAAAAATTTTATCGATTCTTAGCTGAAATTAACAAATTTGTTGCATGCTACCAGCACATTACAAACAATTCCATAAGTTTTCTTCTGACCATTTTTGCTTTAAAATTTTTGCCCTTGTTCATTTTCCCAAGTTTAACCCCTCCTTTCGCTGCCACTGCTGATTTATATATTGGGACAGAACATGAATTTGGTCTGATATCTGAAAGATAAACATGTTCACCCTCTGATTTACATGCCTTCATATGGCCATGTGTTTAAGTTTTTGATGCCTTTGTATCCACATATTAAACACTCAAATGGATGAAAGAACTGTGCCTAACACTTGACTTTTTATAGGCATGTTTTATAGTTGTGTAAGTCAGACGTTTAACCTTGAATGGATGGTTTTACCTTGTCACTTTCCATTAGCTTTGGATGTTGTAATGTTTCAAAGAAAGAAACTGTCAAGTATCTCTTGTGATCAATCTCTTGTTTCCTGTTTATCAGCTTTGGCCTGATAAAGGAGTCTGCTCTGATTTCTGACTTTAAAAGATCACAATGTTTATCAGCTTTGTCCTGTTAAACCAGCTTATTCTTATTTGCAACTTTCTTGGACCAAATATTATTCCTTTTTCATATTTTATCATACCACTAAGAGAATTTATGACCATATTTGGAAAAGCCGCTGCCGGGATATATTTCGTATCATACCCTGAGCGTGTCAGACGCACTTATATCCGGCACTGAGCGCATCGGAATGTTGCATTTTAAATTTGTAGGGATGCGCAGTACTATGTAGAGTAAAACGTTCACCAAAAGTCGTTCGTTTTTGTTAATTTTTGTGAACTAAAGCTAAAAAAAGTTGATAAAACAGATAAATAAATAATTTGGGGATTAAGATCGACTAAGTGGTATGATAAATTCGTTATTTAGTTTAGCGTCCGTATGTTATGGGAAATACTTGTGCGCTCAGTGTCATATCCAGGCTCAGCTGCGCTTCGCCTGGATATGACACTTCGCGCACGAGTATATCCCATAACATACCCCCGCTTCACCCAATAACTAATAGTGTTCCTGAAACTATCTGCTTTATGTTCAAATGAATTTTCTATCAATTTTTGATCAGACAAATATGTTTAATAGGACAGAAGTTTAGTTTGGATGTCATTTTCAAAAACATGATATTAATTGATTAAACTTAATATGTACCTTGTAGAAATCACAATTTCACCTTTAATCTAAATGGATTAACCAACTGCAACTTGAATTTTAAAACTTGATTTTGATGAAATATGCACCTATGAAAGTTTATATCGAAGTTTGTCAGCTATTTTCCTTTAATTAGTTTGGTAAACTTTAGGGCTCACTTTTTAAACTAAATTCTTAGAGATTGGCTGAGTGGAAGGAAGTGCTTTACTCTTTTAACAACATAATTACAGTATTCTTGTTTAGTTTAAGCCTTTTTGTGATTGTATAATCTTATCCTCATGACACAATATGGTTGAAAATAAGTTTCATAAGATTTGTCTCAGGTGCTCTCTCAATTAAGATAAGAGGGAATCGACCGATTAATAAAAATGAAAACTTTTTTCATAATAACAATAAGTATAATTTAGTCTTTCATCGAGGAAATTTTAAGCAAAATCCATCCGACCGTTCTTGAAAAAACGGGAATTTTGTAAGAAGACTCAATTTTTCTCCATTCCAATGAGTTTACCACAGTAACTCATGTTTATTATATCACATCTTTAGTTAGTTTTGATCAATTTATTTTAAACATGCAAAGCAGACACAAAAAGATCACAAAATATGGCATAGAAGCTAAAACATGATTTAAATATCTTTATCAGCCCTGCAAGTCACATGTGAAGGTTTTGCTCTTTTGCAGTGTTAAATAAAAAGAAAAAAACGACCTCACGGTTTCTCAAGAAAACTTTACCACGGCAAAGATTTCCTTAAATGGCAAGTCTATTTTGGAAATCTGAAGTATTTTCTGACTTTAAAGCTTTATTTTTCATAAAAAAGACAATCTTTATGACTGTCTCTTCTCCTACATGTGTTAAAACTATAACTTTGTCAACATATTCTAATCAAAATAACAAAGCAGTTACTCACTTCCTTGTGAAAATTGGAATAGTCCTGATAGCTCTTGTTCAATAAAATTGGTACAGTAAAGTACCTCTGCTAGTACCTCTGCTTTTCACATGTCCACAATCAAGGCACCTTTGTTTTAATTATCACCATGTTCCTGGTCCAATGCGACATTCTAAATCCCAGATGATGAAGGGAGTCGAGTATGATCAGACAAGCTTCCAAGTTTTAATCAAGTTTATTCAAATTCTAAATTTTCAGTTGCTGTTGTTATTGTTGTCGTTATAATTGTGGTTGTTGTTGTTGTTTTGTAGTAACTCTCCTGAAAAGGTGTTTATCCATAAATGAAATAACTTTTTCAATTAGAGTTGGTCTACTACTGTGATGAAATGGTCATTGCAGATCAATAATAGTTACAAATATGAGTTACTGTGGTAAACCCCATTGGAATGGGGTAAAATTGGGTCTTCTAACAAAAGTCTAATTTTCTCAAGAACGACTCGACAGATTTTGCTCAAAATTTCACCGATGAAAGATTAAACTATACTAAATAATATCTTGAAAAAAGTTTTAATTTAAGTACATTGGTTTCTGAGATATGATCAAAAACTAAAGTGATGCATTTTTATTGGGACACCCTGTATAAAGATCAACTCTAGCCTCAGTAGAACCACTAAACATGCAGTGGGCTGACAGGCAGTTCTTAGAAATTTGCTGGATTGAAGAGAGATTGTTTAGTCATTTAGTATGATTATGATTAAAGTAATTTGTATTATCTTATCATTGTGACAAAAAAGTTTCTAATGATTAAGATAAGAGGGATTTGTCTGAATATTTAGAATACGGTGAATAGCTAATGAGATGAGAGTAAATAGGTTAGGTTCCTCAACAGTGTATTCTAGTCTGAGTATCCTCACATTTTTTTATTGATGGTGCAGCTGTGATCATATAGATATATTGCATCTGTTTCTTCAAATGAAACTTTATAGGTGTTGTTAAGAAAGCATAGAGATTGTGAATCTGCGAAAATCCATTGCAGGCAAATCACAACTTATACATCAATTTTAACTTTTAGCGTAAAATAAAGTTTGCTGCATTTATTACGGCTGGTTCAAGATTATTGAACAAAAATGATCTACACACAAGTAATGGTAATAAAATAGCATCAGGTAATGTTTGTAAAAACATTAATCTTATGGAATACAGAAACAATTTCAACTTTTCTACCCTGATACACATTTATAATCATATCTCAAAATATTTTTTACAAGTTCCAACTCAGTTTACCGTATCACTTCATGCACAAATGTATTCCTCAGGTAACAACATCAGGTACAGTTTGTAAAAACATTACAGAAAAACAATACAAACAAAATTTCAACTTTTCTACCCTGATGCACATTTATAATCATATCTCAAAATATTTTTTACAAGTTCCAACTCAGTTTACCGTATCACTTCATGCACAAATGTATTCCTCAGGTAACAAAACTGGTCTGTGCACCACTGCACATTGTTCACTTAGGAGACAGATATCAAAGTATTTTAAAGCACTAGCTGTGACTTACCATTCTACATTCACTTTACACTCTCAGATTAAATACATCTGTGTAAATTAATAAAATTTTATTATAACAACATTTCATTCTTTTACTTCTATTTCATGGAAATAGAGTTAATTTTCAAGAAGTTGTGAAACAAAGTCACCAGCAATAAAAACTGAAACAGATAATGTTTTTAGATCATCTATCATAAATCTGAATTCAAATGATAATGTTAATCTCCCTAAAATAACTGTCTTCTTGAAATATTGTGCAGTAGATATACTTTCCAAGAAAGGGTTTCCATATTTTGCCATAGAAATAAAACATGTCTGACTTCAGCAAATAAAACAAAGATGTATATATTGGATTAAGTGAAATTAATTACAAGATAGTGAAGTCCTGACTTCAGGGAAGGATTCACTTCCTGGTTTATATCGAGAAAAGCCAACATAATTGGTGATTTTGTTTTAGCGCAATGTTGGAATGAATTCCGTGGCATGCATTTCCTAGAATTGTAATGGTGAAGATGAGGAGATGGATTTGCCTTAACCGGTGCCCCTTTAAGGCATCCTTCCTCCTTCTGCGATGTCATCAATTAAAATGAATTAGTCACACTTTTTGTTTAAAGGAACACTTGGTCATTTATTCATTATATCAAGAATTGATTTCCGTGAGATATTCAGTTTGCATTTTATTTCATTTTGTTGTTGTTGTTGTTCTGAATTAATTTCTAATCTTGAAACTTATACCTCGATAAGTATCAGTATTTTCTTTTAATGAAAAACAAAGTTTGTTGATTCATAGTAGACAGTCTTGATTTTCATTTTTTTAGAATGTTTGTGGTCTTATTATATTATGTATTGTCCATCATTACGTTTATGATACAGACCTGCAGACCTGTGTGGTAGGAAAAACAATGCAATGTGCAATAGAGATGAAATAAGTCAATGACAATGATGAATTTGGCTAACATGTCCTTTGTTTAAATTCTTTCTTGGAAAGATCTTTTTCCCTGAAAAGGTGATGTAAAGCCTCTTTAATATACAATATAAGACAGTGAAGATGTTAAAAGACATTCCCTTGTAGCCTCTAGTCAACAGCATGGTTTGTGGCCCCCATGTCTCTTGTAAATAGCCATGAGACCGAGTAGATATAAAGCGTGATGTTCAATTTTCCCCTTGAGAAACGACTGAGAAAGAAATTTGATAAAAGGGTTACTGCTCATCTGTGAAGACAGGTTGCGCCGTGGGACAGAGGGATGTTAGGTTAGGTTAGCATTGGGTATGGATGATATGGAGCACAAATAGGGAAGCTCAAGGGTAAATCATGATGTTTGGCTTGGAATTGAGGCCAGTGGGTGACACAAATGTACTTTTTTCATGTATGATGTGAGCTTAAAGGTGCGTCAGAGTATGACACTATGATGGTTGACTTTGTGTGGATGTGAAGAGCAACTGGCATGCGTTTCTACCTGATTTAGCAGGTGGTTCTTTTTTGTTAGGGTTGCATGATATTTAGCAAAGATTGATGGCTTTAGTCCAACTCTGATGCATAACTTGTGTGTTGATATCAGCACATCATTTGTTTACTTTTACAGTGCGGTTTGAGATTAAAGGTACCTTTCTTTGTTTTAGGCATAATATGAAATAAACAATTTAAGAAAAATACTTGGTTATACTGTGTATGTAAGGGAATAGTAATATGAAAAGAATTAAGCTGTGTTTGATATCATATCATAAAGTAGTGTTAATTGGAAATTTTTGAAAATAATAGTTTTAAAATTGTATGGTATGATATAACATATTACAATTCAGAATGAAATACAGACTGTCCACGAATGATTTATACCCGGCTATCAGATTTATTTGTGGGCCAATGGGTAAGGTTTTAGTCAAATCTTTTAATTTTTCAAGTTAAACAAGTCTTTAAGTTTCTAAAGAATTTTGAATTTTTCAAATCGCATGTTCCTATGAAAAGTTATAGAGATTTTTCCATATAGGGTATATTTTTCAATTTGTAATCAGAGAAATTATTGAACTTTTTCATTAAAACTGACTATTCTGAAACCTTCTTGTACTTTTCCGAATTTAAACGTAAAATACAATTTAAGAATTAATGACTGACTGTGATGGATGTAAAGTTTGTTCTGGAGAAAAAAATAACGATTTTGTCCGGTTACGCTTGAACAGCTTTACATAATGAAAGGTACAAATCATGTTAGATGGGACGCACCTAAAGGAAACCCACCTAGAAACTTTACATTTGCCATTTCTAATGAAAACCGGAAGTTAGTAGTTTTGATGGGTATTATGGGTAATAACTCAATATTAGGACCAGTGTTTGTCAACGGAGACCTCGACGCACGGTGGTATGTTGACATAATCAACAGAATTGTTATTCCGTATAACTCGCCCGCCAGTGTCCTGCTCCTTATCTGATTAAGACTATCTCGCTATTCTGAGTAGGAAGATATTCAGGAGTCTGCAAGTTAATGCTTTTAGTAGATTATAAAAATTGCAAAAGCAAAGAAAGAAGATCTGAAGTTGGTCAAGTTGTATTCATTAACTTTACAAGTTGGTAAGTGTGCATATTACAAGTACTAAACCTGCATGATTATTTTTACAAAACCACGTTTGTATCGATTTTCAATTAACTCATCGCACAAAGCAATGAAGCATGATATTTTGATGAAAATTATGATTTAATATTTTTTCTGATTTTTTGAAACCGGGTATAAATCATTCGTGGACAGTGTGTATCTGATAGAAAGTATGAAATGCTTTTGTTGCACCAAATAATGAATATGGAAATTTATAAATATTTTATCACTTGATTCCAAGTTGACCATCGATTTGACATCCAGAAGGCAGGCACTAAAGATTAAACTTTGCCACTTGATAATCTGACAATAAAATTTGGATATCTTGTAACCTGTACTGATTATTTTTAGGTTTAAATAATGGTCTCTCTATTTTGTTTAAATGTTAAATAATGTTTAAAAATCAAGTCGTAAATGGTAAAGGAAGTAACAAACAATTTGCATTCTTGTATCAAATAATGAATATGGAAATAGAATCTTCTTTCTGATTTCATTTGGAAGCTCTGGAGAATGCTCTTGTCAATTTAATCAGTGTAACACCAATATCTGAATATAACTTATGATACTAATTTCACACCGTTATGGAGTGGCCTAGATATGCAGATAATATCTCTTTGTAGAACAATTCACATAATCTTTGTTCATTATTTGTTTTTTACTTATGATAAATTCATAGTAAAACACTTCTTTTTTAAATATCTAAAGCATGAATTTAATATTTCATTTTAGTTTAGGCACTGTTAAACTTCAGTGAAATTTCGGTTTTGTCTATTTTCCCATAGCACAACTCAAAGTGATTTTTCATGACTGAAAAACATAAAAATTGTTTGTGGATTTATTCTTCAATGTGTGAGTGTAGATGCTGACTAGTATAACTACCTTGAAAGTGTATGCTCGCATTGGTGACTACTGCAGTGTGCAGTGAAAATCACAAAATTCAACCAGTTGATGGTACTTTGGTTAAAATGTATCAGCTATCATCCTTTTGGTGAATCTTATGATGGCAAAGCTAACAAGGTGGGAAATCAGAACAATTTGATAAGTAAACTCTTGTTTTTCATCAAATTTGTTAAAAGCAGGGTTCGTAAGGGTGTTATTAGATAAATGTGTTTGCCTTAATAGTTATTTTAAATAAGATGTAATCCAAATCATAATGTTTACAAAGGACTTGTGAATTAGACACCATAATATCAGTCCTGAATTGCAACAATTTTCCTATATACTGGTGCCATTTGTTGATTCTGGTCTTCCTAGCCTATGAAGTAGTCCTAGCTTTTTATGTAACATATGTTCCAATATGAAATACCTTTAATTTGCTAATTAAAAAGATGTGCCAAAGCAATTGTTAAGGGGAGACAGCACGTTACTCAATTTTACGTTTTTGCACATTTATTTTGTACCATAACTTTTTAACAAAGTGCTTTAAGTTGATGTTGATTTTTGAATTAATCACAAAAATACATTTTTTATCCATTTGGGCTTCCAGGCAAGCTAAAAATAACAAATTAAAAAAAATACTTCTGAATGGGAATTTTACTTTAAAACACCCATTCAGATGTTGCGTCATTTTTATTTTTGAGGATTTTGACCAATTTTTTGAATTGGTCAAAAAACTGACAAAAATCAAGTACAACTTCGAATTCAATAGAAACTAATATCCACACAATCAAAATTCAAAGGGTTAAATATCATACCTGGGCAAGACTCTAAACACTGATTTCATTAATCAAGGGTGATTGATGAATTGGATGTCGACAAATTATTTTAATAAAGCAAAGCATGTCAGGTTATTGTTAAATAAATTTGTTGCCATATTGATCCAAATCATAAATTATGTTTGCAAAGCATTTGTAGATTCTAGACACCATGATATCAGTCCTGGATTGCAAGACTTCCTCAGGACTATTGTTTGGTGCCATTTGTTGATTCATGATCTCCCTTTAACCTTTATAAGTCCACTACATTAAATAAACTGGCGTCGCTATCCGGCATTTCTAAAATCAGCGAAATTGACTGCCCTTTCCTAAATGAGGACCTCAAAAAGTTTAGATGTTTGGTGTATATTTTGTTCTTATCATAGAGTTAGGTTTATTTAAAGCTGTTCTGATGCCATTTTTGATCTCCAGAGTACTTTGGTACAATTTTAAGGCTTTTCCCAAAAATGAATGGGATTCTTGAAATACAAGATGTGGCTATCAGTGATGGGGCGATATTACCTTCAATGCACCATGCTTTGAAAATTTAGCCTTGATGATGTACATTTTCCAAAGTTTTAGATGCGACCTACAAAGATGTCAATCCTAAACAAGACTACAGATATTAATTCAAGTATAAACATTCAAGTATAAACAAGTTGTTATTAGTTTTAGTTATATATGTATATGCCCTCCTCCTCTTCATATGACGATGTATATTGAAAAGTTTTCACAAATTAATAATATGAAATTTCTTAACCCAAATTTCTAAATCTAGTTAAAGTATCCTTTAAGTGGTATCATTGAAGGAGCCTTCAATGTTTAACTTGACATTTACATCCCGCAGCTCAAGATGATCTTTAAAGACAGGGTAAATAGAATGATCAATATGGCACGGATCCTTGTGATACATATCCCTGGATAGCTTGCACATTGAGAGCTACATTTATAAAGTCTGGAGGCGAGTGAGACATTGATGTATTACATTGTGCCTGAGTTCTTGATACTAGCTAGTACATTTGTTACCATCCATCCCAAACCAGCCTTAAATGCAGCCTTTTGCCATTTTTAAATATTTATAAAGACCATGCTATAAGGATTGAAATAACACCTTAACAACAACAACTCAACAGTTCAACAATTTATTTCTTCCACATATGCAAAATTACAGTAACAACATGTAAAAAATAATACAAACAACTGTAATGTAAAATAAAACATTGTGGAGGAGGACTGAGAAGTAAGAGAAATGCACCTGTCTGGTCCCAGATGAACTTCATTTGATTTCAAGAAGTCAAGTTATGGTCCGTCCAAGATAGTCAGGGAGTAAAATGTATAACTGAGATCAACGCATTCAAAGATTAGTAAGCCCAATATTGTCTGTTGATTGCTCTCAAAATATATAGATATATTTCATATTTCTGATCATTTTCTTGAAATGAAACTTTACTGGTGTTTTGAAGTAAGCACAAGGTTTTTTTTTAATCTGTCAAAAATAAATTTCGGCAAATTACATCCTTGACATGAATTTTCACCTGTAGCGCAAAATTAGGCTTGTTGCATTTACGGCTCATTTGAAATGGACAATCAATTTTTCCTGAGGACTTTTAGTGTGCAAAAGTAAATGATACTTGGACAATAGCAACACTGAACAGATAACACTGGTGCCGGCCAAATCTGATTTACTTTTTGGTAAACTTTATACATAAAATAAAATTAATGATACACAAATTTGAACTTGTAATGAGAGATGAGACTAATAAGGCACTTCTGTATGAGCTTTTAGTATAGCGCATCTGCGATTGCCTGCTGAGAAAACTTGCCCATTTTCAAAAGAAAATTTGATGTTTGTCAACAGGTCATGTGCACCACCAGTCATAAAATTGTTTGGAAATAATATAACATTTCCACTCCTCTAATTCAGCTATTTACCATCTGACAAACCCTATTAATTAATATCTATTCTCACTATAAAAAAATCGACAAATCATCAAATTCCATGACTGACGCAATGTCAAAGTATTTTAAATGATATCTGTATGAAATAATGCAATGGTAAAGGTGATATATTTTTGAATAGGTTTAAACGTAAGGTGATATATATATTAAACATGGATTTAAACTGGGCAGCCACACAACACAAATGACAGCGAAAAAATCACTGACCATCCAGGATTCAAACCTGGGACCTTGGTATTACTAGCGCCAGACTCTACCAACTTGAGCCAATGAGTCAGATGGGGAAGAGCGGTCGATTTTACATCCATAGGACATCAGTTCTAACCCCGTTCCTCTAACATCCTGTCATCCTAGAAGCTTAGAAAGATGTGTTGTACATTCAGAAAGTCAGTAGGGGAATTGGACGAATGGATACATACATGTGTTTATAATATGTATATTTTTAATATAGAAAATAAGTTTGAGTATGTCATATGATTTCATAAAGTGACTTTTACAGACTGCAACACATATGTTTACCTTATGATGTAGACCTTTAAGAGGAAAGAGCATAATCACTCATGTTGACAACTGACATTTCACATGATACAAGCCAGTTTACCTTCATGATGCATGTCAGTTTAACATTACGAATTTACTTTCGCAACATTTGCTTTCATTCTGTTTTTAATGATTCATATAAAATTTATAGTGTATTTAATCATTTATGAAGTGTAAGTTTGAAAGCTAATATTTCATTGGTGAATTAACACATACAAGTTTTGCATAACTTTTCTGTATCTGTCGTTGTCGGCAGAACTCCTCCTTAGAAGCAACAGGCTAACTTTGACTAGATGAGCAAATCATCATTTTCATATGTAGGTTATCCTCAACAAGTTAGGTCAATTTTGATTGGATGTTATTGAAGCGTAGCAAATCATCCGACTCATTCATGGTTTTGATTAATTCTGCTTCTTTACTATCTCACTTTTGATTTGAAATATCTTGGATAATGAAATGACTTGACAGATCTAGTGAAAATATCAAATTTCAATAGAAAAAAAATTCAATCCAAAGAAAATACTGGATATTCAAAACGGTATGTCGAAAAATGTTTACCAAAATATTAATGTAACAAACCTAGATATTACAAATATCCTTTCATAACATTGAAACAAGAATTATTTAAGGTTTAACAGAGCATACAAACCTATGGATAGATGAAAACATGCTTATAAAAGATGTTTCAAGAAAATAAAATCATATGTATAAAGTTAGTGTAGTGATGGGGGGAGTTGTAAAAGTTAGTAACATAAACACACCATTCAGAGATTGATTTCTCTAATATTATCACTATATTATTTGAATAAAAAATAGGGTATGTATCAAAAAATAAAATTGTCACACTTGAAACCCACATTTCTAATTCTTTTTCCCCCTGTATATCTCTTTCTGGAGATTTGTATTTATGTAATATATTTGCAATAATAAGGAACTTTTTAAAGCTAAAACAACAGGTTGCTAATTCCTGTTGATTACAAAATGTCATACTCCCGAGACTGCGTACTACCAACGTGTAAATCAATAAACTCAAACGAGAATACATGTTACGATTGTCAAGCATCTATAGCAGGTTTTTCCACCTTGCCATTACGTATTGATCTCGTAGCTGACATATCACTTACTAGGTTCAATTTTGAACTTGCCATGCCAAATTGACGATATTGATCTATTTCATGTGTGGGGGTTGTTTTATCGGTGGGCTCCAGGGTGATCCTACTATTGATCGAAATTGGGTATATTAGATATATATCCAACATTTATTTGAGTGTAAATTATAGAGGATATTGATATTTAACATGTGTCTCAGGTTTCAGTATATGTGTGGGTGAATTTGCTATGTAATATGGGCATTTTGGTCGATATTTGTGATCGTTAAAACGAAATTTATACCACAATGTGGATTTGTATATTGGGTATAACAGCTATGTGGATTGTGTATTGGGTTTTGACACCTATAACCAAAAGTAGGATGCTTGTACGAGGAAAGGTCATATTGGGTAAAGTGTAAAAGTGCTATAATACTGGTGGCAGAATTTGTTTTTGGTTGATACGATAATCCCCTTGCCTCAATTAATTCCAATTCACACTTCTTTTTCTTCTTCCTTTTCAACATTTATTTCATTGTTCAGGTACATTTTGTCGGTCCTATTGCCATTTGTTATTTCTATATGTTGCAAAAGTAGTGTTATTTCTTGTATTAAGCACAATATGTGTGATCTGGTTCCAAACAAATGATCGTACCATAAATCATGTATGTATCAACAATAGATACATATACACATACAAATCGGATCATCTTTTCACTTGTTACTTGTTGCACAATTCTCCTGGACTATTATGAAACTTTTCCAAAACATACTGATATGATAATGCTAACTTTTGCTTGAAATGCTAATAGTGAGTTTGTAAGAATAAATCTTGTCCATTTGTCATTTTGCCTTTGTAAATTGCTGCCATGCAATGAAATCTTGTCAGTCCCATGTATGCAGCTGACATTGTGCCTCTCTGTCTCCTTATGACACTTGATCCAGTTTATCCAGATTAAAATGTACTGTGTTACTACAATCCAAACCAGTGTCCCAATTAACTCAATCAAAAACGTGTCATTTTATCTCTACAATATCAGCAGGAATTATTGTTTTGTGTATCAGGCGTGTCTGTCTTGGGACAGGATTCTGGATTAGGGAGTTACAGGCTGGAATGTTCAGTTTGAGATACCAATTAATGGGCAAATATATATATACATAGTCACAAATTTGGTTACGTTAAAAATACAAATTTAGTGTCCAATGTTGATTCCTGGGACCAGTTATGATTGGATAATGAACCAACATGAAATGTTGTATTACTGGGCAAGTAGCGGTACCTTAAATTGTTGATTTTGCTGTTAATTGCCCTTGTATCACCAAGGAATTTACAGGTATCATCTTCAGTGTTATTTGATACCTTAGGGATAATTTAGAATGCTTCCTTTGATAGTTTTCTAATTTCTAACCATTTATGAAGATGACTTTGCTGTCTGTACTCTAACAGGATCAAGTCTCAGTAAGTCTCACCATTGAAAGTCACCAAGTTCAAATACATCATATAGATATATGGGTTTTACCCAGTGACTAAATTGCAAGCCACATAGGAATTCAATCATGGCAAGTTATTGGTATTGCAGACCTTGGGAGGTTTCCAATTTAATCCTGCTAAAAAACCCTCCTTTACAAAGAGGAAGTGAAAAGGCAGGAGTCTGTTAGGGTTATATTTGCATTGTTATGATTTTGTGATTTTACCAATGATTTGTTTGTTTAAATTATATCATTGATAGTCCAATCATGTTAATAATCTCATAAAGCATCACAGAAGTAACATGAAAATGAAACAAATTTGAGATAAGCTGTTCCAGATTTCTTTCCATTTTAAATTTAAAAATATCTTTTTATTAACCTGAATGTAAAGTATCTATTTTATAGGTATGAAAACACTGTGCATATATAGATGTGAATTTTCCTGTAATAGATCTACCCTAATGAGAGGAAAGTCACCGGTCAATTAAGCTTTTCCATTAATAGCCTCATTAGTAAAAATGGGATAGGGAGGTCAATTATGTTTCCTTTTTAATACACAAATTGGCATCTTTTATATAAATATATTTTTAACCTAATTGTAGGAAACTGAACTAAGCTGATTACCATGAAATACTGTTTTTAGGTATGTATTCCGATCTGGTGACAAATTTAATTTTGAATGAAGAGTCATCACCTACAAAAAGCAATTTTAAAGTTTCAGCCACATACCTTTAGCCAAATTAAAGCTGTACAGGCAAAAATTTGTCACAGTGGCCCATAGTATACAAATATTGACTGCTTTGAGGGGCATGGTTTAAATTATTTTCCCGATGTGATCTCAAAACCATGAATATGCCCGAAGCGAAGCTGAGGGCATATTCATGGTTTTGAGATCACAGAGGGGAAATAATTTTAACCATACCCCGAACAAAAAGCAGTCAATATTCGTTTTTTATACCGAATATATAGATTTTTGTCCTTTGGTTGGTTAAAAGAACCATTTTAGCACTCAAAGCGCCCGATGATAATTATGATATTTGTTTCTCCTTTCAGTGCGCCCAAGGTAACTAGCTCACGCACTGCAGCACGTGTTGACCATGAATGCTTACAGTCGCGCGCGTAAAGCTCGAGTTACACGACGCAAAATACATTGAGCGAGCCTAGTGAATACTATGCCCCAGGCATAGTAAATTTATAGGGCCTAGTTAAATCCATGCCCTCACTTTTAACCAATCAGAGGACCGGAATCTATATATGAGGTATATAAAAACCTTTATAGGATATTTATTTTTGTTAACAACATATTCCACTAATTCAGTGCTCTTTTACTATAAATCTCTTCAACAAAACATCATATTGGGATGAATATTTACAGGGGTTATGAGAAAATTATGTGCTTTCATGTGGTATCAAAATATCCAGTTTGATTTTGGGAGTGAAAGTGATTGGAATACACACATTTAATTGACCATCTTCTGTTATTATGAACTCCTTTTCCTTGTCTTGGACTATTATTTCTTAATGTAAAAAAGATACTCCCTTTCAGAAGCCATGGCCCATTTTCATGAGACTTAATTTCTGCATTTACATTGTATTAACATATCTTATACTTGAAATCAAATGTACACTTGATTCAAATCTTTATGAAATGGGTCCCAGGGCTGCTTCTTGATAGTAACAAGTAGGTATTAGACTTTGGGCCTGGATGAAAAGGGTTTAAAGTGACAAATGTGGGCTGCCATGGCAAAAGGATGCACTGGTTGGCTCCTACACATAGCTCATTTTTTAAGTATGCTAGTTGTATACATCTGGGCCCGTTTCATAAAGATTTGAATCAAGCGTACATTTGATTTATCACACGTAAAATAGGTGGATAAAATGTAAATTTACGTTTGAAATCAAACATACGCTGATTCAAATCTTTATGAAACGGGCCCTAAATATGCTACAATGAGCAACATGTAGGAGCCGACAAGTGCATCCTTCTGCCCCCTCGGCCAAAAAAATATTATCATCATGAGAAGGGTACAAAACAATTTTTGTGTTGTCTATGCATACAATGAAATAACACTGTATAAATGCTTGTTCTTTGCAGATTTTATAGTAGTAATTGCATCACTGGTCGTGCTGTGCCTAGGTTCAAATGGCCAAGTATTTGCTGCATCAGCAATCAGGTATACCTACATATCTACATCTCTTATATACACATTTTAATCGATTTTGCTTGCTTTTTCCCTTTCTCTCCCCTTTTATGGTGGATTTTTACAGATTTCATTGTGGTCACATCATCAATAGCGGTGATATCTTTTGGCTCTGAAGGCCAGGTGTTTGCTGCTTCGGCCATCAGGTGGGGTCTTGCACTGCATGATATGACACCAAGCGATCACTAAAAAGCGCCCTCATAACCCCATCATGGTTGTATTACAGTCTGTTTTTCCTATAATTTTCTCATGAATTTGATGATTTAGTTGCGATGTTTTTATTCTAATTCACATACTATAGATGTTGATATTTTCAAAAATGGGCTAGCTAAGTCCCACCTATCCGTCAAATATATGTTGATTATATACACCATTCAATAGAATATGGTGTGCTTGAATATATCATATACTTAGTGGATAGTCAAGACCCAAACCACACTTTTCTTCAAACGTTCTAAAATTTTAATAAATTCTTTTGATTGTAAGAATGCTTAGAAGGTAAAAAGATCTGGAATAGTGCGCTACTAGATAACTTCCAGTCTTTTATATCATGAACAATTATAGTATGTACCTTTGCTAAAGGAGTTCACCATGCCTATTATATCATTGCTATCACAGAAGTATTAGCGCAGATGACAACAAGTTCACTAGTGAAACAATATCAAATTTTTGAGGTTTGGGGAAATTGGACTGCTCACAACCTTTGATGGGGATAACAAATTCATTGCAACATTGCAATCAGTGAAAATGTCTTGTATCACAGTCGTCAAACTGCGGCATTTTGGATTTCCGTTCACCATTCACATTTTTCTGATCTATCTCCTCTTTTACACCACAATATCCTGGACTATTTGCTTTGGATTATTAATTTTCTTTCTTTATTTAACCCTTGTTCTGCATTATATTTTTTCTCACTCTAGTTGTTTCTTACGCACATTGAGATATTAAATATTTTATTTTGATAGAACCTCATTTCTAAGTTAGTTTATTTTTTATCATGCTTAGTTCAAGATTTCCTGAACTAATTTTTAATAACTCATGTCATTTATCACCATCATCATCATCAATATCATCATCATCACCAGCACATAAGTTGTTCTCATCATGTTGAATATAGCAAAACTCCTGCGATTCCAACCAGCCAACTAGGAATCTTTGCTGTATTTGTCATGACGGCACAAGCCTAAACTATGGCCTCATGTTATGTTTCTCATCTCACCACGGCCTCATGTTTCGTTTCTCATCTCACCACGGCCTCATGTTTCGTTTCGCATCTCATCTCATCTAAGTTGCAATAGCAATAGTCAGTGTGCGACACAAAGCTGTAATAGCAATAGTCTGTGTGCGGCATTTTGTAATGGTGGGGAATAGACTTTTGGCAAGTTAAAAAAGATGGTTATGGCATTTGAAGACAAGTGAAAAAGTGAGTTACACCTTAACAGGTTACAGAAAGTCCTTTTGATGAGTTCTGATTCTCACAGTAAGTCAAGTCCTCATTTTGATTTACGGCAAGTACCGAGGTATATAATGTTACTCACCACAGGTAGTTATCTAATTTTTTTGACTATCTGTTGGGATGTACTGTATCTTACCATGAGGAATGAATACACAAAAAGTTACTTACCCCATGAGTTGTAACTTCAGTGGGGATACCTCACCTTTTTATCTTGCTTTTTCCATATTAGTATCTTTTAGAACTTGCCATTTGCTTTTCTCCATTTGTGTTACCTTATCCTTGAGTTGAAACAGTTCTAGATTACACTTTATAAAGTGTTTCATATGTAGGGCCACTCTCTCGTTGTTGGTCTCACATACGTCTAAAAATGTTTCATGCATGTAATTGGCAATTTTGCTGAGTAAATACTTGGAATGAAAAATATTTTGATGCATATAGGATGATTTTATCATACCTAAGAAGCTGCAACCATTGAAAAAATGTTTCCATGTTCAAATTCCAGAAAACGTAGCATGTAACATTTTGTGGCATTTGTGACCATCATAAAGAGTGTAACAGAAAAAATAGTGGATATGTCATGTGTTTGTACAACGTAGTCTGCAGCAAGTAAAACCTGTCAAGGCTGTGTTCATTGTTTAAGGGCTCAGTCGCGTATCACCGTATTGAGCCCAAATGTGCGGCAAACATACACTGTTTTTGTAATCAATATACATGGATATCTATGGCCCAAACAGTGTACGTTTGTCTCTATATGTTGATGTTTGACTCGGCCTAAGTTAGGTATGTTCATAAAATTTAGAAAATTGAAATATTTTCTTGAAAGTGGATTTAAATTAAAGGTGACAAAATTTGCAACAAAATGGTGGTTCAACCAACTTTCTAGGTTAAGTACTTTTATAGTTAGAGCAAAAAGAAGATTTGGCAAAATTGCAAAAAACCATATGATCAGGGCCAGATTTTACCATGGTAAGTCTGCAGAATTCAGCAGACTTCTTAAGTGTGTAAGTCTATGGGGAAAATTTTTCATTTCAATATTTATCCCCTTTAAATCCTGTTACTAAATGAAATGAATACAGGGTTGTGTTTGGAAATGACCAATAAAAAACATCTACTCAACTAGAAATCATGAAAGTGACGCTCATTTAAGCTAAAATGGTATAACATTTTGCATTGTTTTCTATGGGAAAATGAGCAGTGGCCACTTGTGATGTCATAGGTGGGCAAACAGTTTTTGAAATGAAGGGCGCCATCTCTTGACTCTTGCTGATCTTGCCTACCTAAGTGATGCATCTTTCTGCTCTCTCAGGTATTAAAAGTATAAACAATTTACTCTACTAGAGACATTACAGTGTACAATAATTATTGTACGGCTGCCTAAATATACGATTCTGTGTCTAGAAGTTAATCTTTTTATTCATCTGAAAAGCAATGTAATTACTCTTCAAGTCATTTAAAAATATCTTTAGATACTTAAATTGTAGACAAAATATGTATCAAAAAATTATTTACTTGACTGTACAAAACAAATCATCGAATGACTGAAATAGGGAATATGTGTTTTACAATGACAATGGTGTGCAATATTATTTATAAGCAAAAATAAATGAAGACGGCCAATTCTGATAATCATGTTTTATCATCGTGTTATACTTTGATCGTCACTAAATAGGCTGATGCAAAATTTGCAAGTACAACGTGTTGCCTTTCCTTAAGTTGTGGTGTGTTCAGTTAATCACATACTTATCTGAATTGATTTATGATGTGAAAAGGTGTGCCTCTTTGACGTTGATCAAAGTATAGCCAGAACTACGCACAGCAATCATTAGCATTGTATTCTGTATTTAGCTTTAGCTCTCACCATGCTTGTAGAGTTTCAACAACTTGTCATAGTGCTTTTAACACTAGATATAGATTTGTAGGTTTTCATATTTCTGATACAGAGGTTCTTTTTTGTAAATAAGTATATTTCTTTATCTGTAAAGTATTTTTATATCAAATATACTTTGTAAATAGTATTTCCATGATTGTAGCAAACACTTTATAAATTTATGCAATGTAAAGATGTGTTGAAGCAATTTAAAATTGTTTAAATTCTTAGACAAGTAGGTCAATGTTAAAATCACCCATAATATATGCATATTTAAGAACTTGCCCTTTTCTTAAAATGCAATCTTAGTCCAAAATATGGGTACTTTGAATTTATCTTGCATCATGAAGTAAGTCAATGTTAAAATCACCCATAATATGCATATTTAACTCTTTCACTCAGGCAAGCCGCTCACAGCGTGCACAATTTGCCCGAATTTCTACTTTGACAGATTTTTCAAATAGCTCTAAAACAACAACTACCAGCCCAAATTGGTTGAAAATTTGCCGACAAGCAGTTGAAACAATGAAATATCTAGTGCCATCATTTTTATTAGCAAAGAGAACAACCCTGGCGCACTACAATTGTGGTATGCTATCATAAAGTTAGGTCTCTGTGAGCCGCTCAGAGTGGCTTTCCGGCAAAATAGGACAATTTATGAAAATTTTATTCCAGAGTGAAAGAGTTAAGAACTTGCCCTTACCCTGAAATGCAGTCTGATTTGACTCCAACATATGGGTGCTTTGAATGTATCTTGCATCATCAACAATCGAGTTTAAACATGTCTCAAGCTTGGATTTCGAGATATGTGAAGGTTGTTGGTTAGTTCAATATGCCAGTTTTGACACACTCATTTGATAAGCAGCAACCAGATTAAAGTGATAATGGTACGATTAAAAATATAGCTCTGTTTGTAATCTATAGGTACATTGTTAAAACTTAGATGAAAAAGATGATTATCTTAACTGTTAGAACTATAATAGTCTGACTATGCATAAGCAATTTATGGCAATATGTCAAACCAAATTTTTAAGATTTGAACAAAAGTTAAAATGAAATTGGATGAGTTAAGAAGGAAAGATGTCATACAATATATCGTTTATTTTTAAGTATAAGTATTCAAGATTTGTACACAAGCTCTATGAGCACTAGCGTCTCTGATGGAATGATTAATGTTAAACTAATAGTGCAGCATGTGTCTCCTTAAGATGTGGATTACTTATGCCTTCTACCAAGTCTACGCCGTGCTGTTGCAATGCATGAGGAACTTATAGCTATATCACCTGAATCGATGTAGTTAGGATAGGAGCTCTTGTGAAGTTAACTCCAGAGGTGTATTGTAATTGCAAGGTTAGCTTCCAACACTAGACAATTTGCAATGTTACAGATCTGAAGCTCCGAGTCCTATTGGTACCAAACATGAATTCGCATATAATTCCCTTGGATAAGGACTTCACTGCTTAATGTCTACTAGAAACTCATGGAGGTGATCCAGACTGTGATGAATTTTTAAATTTGTTCTAGCTGATTTAAATAAGTATCCCCAGAGGTTGCTGCTTGATCTGAAATGATGGTTGTCGTGGAGCTTACTTAGACCACAATGGTCAGCGAATGTGTATTCAAGGCCACATGCAATTACAAAGTCTGGAAGCATAGTTTATTGTTTGTCACCTGCATTTACATTATATAGAATTTACCACAGTCCTTCAAGTCACAAGGAAACATTCATATTTAGTGCTTATTATGTATAATTTCAAATATTAGTATGTAATTAAAGAGATGTTGTAATAAAATAAGTCAGAAGAAAGAAAACAAACTGAAACAGCTATGTCCAAAGAAAAGGGGTGTCCAGAGGAAAACATTATGTCCTGTCTTTTGTGTGACCATATGCGATTCATTTGGTCACTGTCTGTGAGCCCAGAAGACTTTCCTTCTATGGGAGCTTACCTGTTAAGGTCAGATTCCTTTTATCCGTTTGCGGTGCGATTTGCACTGTAATGGTACCGGTAGTGGTATAATCAGGTCCTGATACCATTCAATTGTGTGCTTTACATTATACAATGTACCACTACAAGTACCCTTACAGTGCAAAGCGCACCGCAAACGGATAAAAGGAATCTGAGCTTTAGAGTCTTCATTATTGCCCTCTATTCACATAACATTACAAAACCATATGAATGTCAAGCAGCAAATCAATCATCATGTGAATGCAAAAGATTGTAAGTGTAATAACTGCCATTTTTCAGAAATTTGCATCCAAGATATGAAGAAAGTCTTGGTTCAGTGCCACTCAAAATGTCCCTTCTGATACCGGTGATGCCTGAAGAATCAGTCTAAGATGCCTAAAGAACCAGTGTGAGAACCACTGACATGTGGGAGACAAACTTAAAGGAGATGGTCTGATTGCCTCAATTTGTTTTCAAACTTTTTCAGATTTTTGTACCAAAATATTGGTCATATTTTTCTCATAACTCATTAAATATCACGGCTGAGTTATGTTCCGTTTTGGCGATATATATGAAAATGTGTTCATTATGGTAACCATGATTAATTCTATACAGTAACATAAAGGAATCTCTGAAATACAAAACTGCCTATAAAATCAAAACTGTTTGACCGATTAAGCTGATATTTGAAATTGAGACCTCTTGAGTGATCATCTTTCATATGACCATGAAAACTAAATTTTGAAAAATTGGACCAATCTCCTTTTTCAGCATTTTTGTGATAATGTGTTAAACAAGTATAATATATCATGGCAAATAATTAAATAAAAAGTAGATACAACTTGCTGGCATTCACATGGTGAAATGATGGGGGTTAACTTTTTCGCTTATTTAGGTGTGGTACAAGTCGTCATGTGAGTGCATAAAAGTCGTATCTGCAATAGCTGCCATTTGTCATTAATTTGGATTGCACATTGTATAATCTCCTGTCTTGGGTCAGTGGTTCTTGAAATGGTTCTTCAGGTGACACCATCACCTGAAGAACCATTTCAAGAGCCACTGACATAAGACAGGGAAACTTCGAGGGATTTTTCACTTTCTTGTGACAGTGTGCTAAATAAATTTAACTTATGGCAGCCATTGCAGATACGACATTCTTGCACTCGCATGATGATTAGTGCAAATTCTTTGAACATCACTATATAGATGAGAATTGTGAGGCTTTGTATCCACAAGCAAAGGAGATTCCATTGACATGCATATGGTAGATACCAGTGGGGGTGACATGTATGAAACGCACTGTGTCTCCTGCATCTGTGCGGTACTCAACCATACATATGCATTCATAGATTTATTTACGTTACAAATAGTGTTGATCAAAGTATAGTGGGATACAGTTTTGAAGCAAAGTGACTTCTCAATTGTAAGATCTACAAATTGTTCTACATAGAAGGCCCTGTCTATGTGCAATAGTAAGAATGTTAATGTTATGTTACTTGTTTTACAACTTTGAATTCACTGGTGAAAAAATAATGCAAAAGCAGCAAAGCAAAAAAGTCCCAATATATGCCCAACAGATCGATGTTGTCGAATAATGTGAATGTTTTTCTTCTCTTTGTGTTTGTTTGTGCATGTGATTTTGTGTGATATCCAGTTTGATGTTGCTTAGCAGTTCCTCAAATTGATTGCCAACATGTGCTTTTGTAACCATTAATGACTTGTGAAGATTTGGCTCTTAAGGCCGAACCATAGTCGGCCTCCAAACAAATTTTCCTAGCAAACATTTGGTTGTGACGTCACCAAATATTTGCCGTCGAACTTAAAGTATGAACGGGTAGCAAACATTTGGTCCAATGTATATGGCAATTCAATAACATGTGCAATCTAGCGCGAAAATTTTATTTGGTCTCAACTTGGTGTTGAAGTTATTTTGTTTGGAGTCACTCGTCATTTTGACGTCATGACCAAATGTTTTGTAGGAAAAATTTTGTTTGGAGGCCGACTATGGTTCGGCCCATACACCCATGCTGAAATGTAATAAGAAAGGTTGCTATTTCTCATTACTGGTCTTGGTCAAGATAGCTTCTGTATAGTTCTGATAAAAATTAGTTAATAAGATCTATACATTTAAAAACACTTGAATTATGAGACAAAAATTTGAAACAACTATTGCAATTTGCAGTGTTTTATGGAGAAAATAAAGTACTTACAAAGTTTACTAAAAGCATAATAATTTTGAAATAGCAAACTAGCCTACTATATACCACACAGGTTTGTGCTGTAATAGTGGTTCAAATCATATCAGCTATGCTAAAATGCGTAATACAGCAAGAATGGACACCATCAAGCACATTGGTATAGATATTAAACAGCGGAATTCTACCTATCAAAATATTGCACACATTTACATTGCATCATGAGGGCACAAATTTGCACTTTCAATATGTTGGTTTCGTATTTTGCACACAATTTAAATCTTAAAATGCAAGCACTGCACATGTAAATTTTGTACCGTTTTATTTGTTTTGTGATATGGAGTGTGAGGTTTTCCAGTTAGTGGTTTGTGTCACTGTGTTTATCACTATAAGAAGTGGATAAGATATTTTTGCGTTCTAAACTTCAGACAAAATAATTCAGTTGAAATTATATAATACTCTAACTAGATTTTTGAAAAAAAAAGCATGATTCTGTTATTGGAAATTCATTATTTTTATACCTATGACATTTATCAAGATGCAGATTGCGTGTGGTTTGATCGTTGATGCTTTAAGATGCTTACCCGATGCGAGTTGAAATATTGTAAAGTTTAGCGTCTCCGTTAGCTTCTAGCTTAGACGCTAGCTGTGTCTTGAATCGTATGTCATGGTCATTACAGTACTAGCTATAACATGTTTTCATTTGAAATATTGAAATATAATTATTCCTAAAAATTACTATTCATTTCAACCCAATTTTGGGACTGTAAATTCATAATCAAATTTCAACTTGTACTTATGGGACTTGTTTTCTTGAACCTTGTTTATTGGAAAATATCTCAAATTTTTGATAGCAAATAGCATGTTGAACATTCAATTTATACGTTTAACTGATATTTCTGGTCATATTTGGCAGGTAATTTCCAATTTTGCTATTAATTCTGTTTAATATCATCGCTTGGATGACATATATATAGCAATTTTGCATGTGCATTTTCAGAAATTTCAGACTTAATAATGTACAAGTATTTATTTACTTATGTTGTTTTCTGTATGACATATCACAGAACATTTTCAATTTTGGAAATCTTGGTTTTTGAAATTTAAATGTATTTTTGCAGTTCATAAATTGAAAGAATTAATTTAAGAATATATACATCGGTTTGATTAAAATTTCTGAACATACATGGCAACATTGTTCAGTATAATATGCATGCTGGGGTAATCATTTCAAATATTTTTCTGTGGTTTTGTCACTTCATTACTTTATACGCAATGGTAATTGACATTTGAAATCTAAAATATAAAATTATCAGGCTGAGACAGTTTATTCCATTCTACCAGTAACTTCCTCATAAATTGATACATGGTCAAAAAATATCTCAACATAATAGGAATCATCAAGAAGGAGGAGTTTGAAGTTTAAGTGTCAAATTTAGAATTGTGATTGAAAAAAACACACCCTGTAGTGTTGTAGTTAGATGTTCTCTTTCAAATTGAAATTGATTCAATTTATTTCCTCTCTATCCCATGTCTGCCCCTATCACACCCCTTTTTATGACACATTTTACCTTATATGGACACTCCTTTCCCTTATATGGACATGGCTGCTTCCCACATTCTGTATCTTTCTAGATTGAAAAGGTAAGACAATATGGGGGCTATTTATAGAAGATTCACAGTAAAAATCAACCTTGCCTTTCTTGTTTTATACCATGGGGAGTCAACAGCTCTGTCATCATTTTGAGCCAGGTTTTGTGACATATCAGTACTTAATGATACAATTTCTGCTTAAGTAAACAATTAAGATGGTACTAGAACAAAGAGACTATATTAGAAGTTTCTAAATAAATAAAGAGTAATAAAAAAAAGAACCTCTAATCACTTAAAAAGAGTGAAATCTCTCCAAAAGAATAAAGCTACCCTTCAAAACCATGAAATTCCATCATTCCTATCGAACGAATGTTGTCTGCCATTTGTCTCTTTATAAAGTGGGCAATCAATATTATGGAATAAAATAATGCTTTCAGAGTGAAATTTCACTGGAAAGTAGTTTTCAATGTGTATTTTCTTTTGAATATTTTTACTATCTTTAAGTGAGTTTCGTTTTTTAAAATATGATTGGAATTTGACTGTTTGGAATGTTTTTCACTCTATTTTGAGCAAAATTAATTTTTGCCCTCTTTTGCTAGCATATAAAGTATTGTTGGATGTAGTGTTTAAGAAATTAACTATTGAATGTTTTAAGAGTAAGTATTCTTTATTTTCTGTATATGATTTGAATGCAGCTTACTATGGGACTATCTACAATAGAGCGTAAATCCAGATCAATGTGCATCTTTGTTAGCCTCTTAAGCCTGGACTGTGGCTACATGGGTATCAGATTCAGATATGCTGTATGTACAGTTCATTGTATACATGAAAGCGGTCTGTGGAGATCCAGACCTGGATCTGAAAGATGCACATTCTTCTGGACCTGCGCTCTGTGTAGATACCCCAATATCATGATATAGATTAGTTAACTTAATATCAAACTGTCCCTGAAAGACTTATTTTTGGTGGTGTGCACTAAATGATTGTCTTTTCACTACAAGATTGCTGAAAACTATATATAGTAAACAATAAAATCCTGGGGAAACCTATGGAATTGCCCAATTGATGTGAAATAAAACGGTGCAAATTGCATGCACTGTAAGGCCTAAAAAAATGTTTGATTGGCGTAACCAGACTGACCCTATTTTTACTGCCGATCCTAAATATTTTTTTGTTTTTTTGAGCATGGTAAAAAACCTCCAAATCCCAAATTTGATGGGAATCGATTCATGAGGGCCAAAGATATGGCTTGCAGGACATTCAAAATGACAAATGAAAGATGTGCTACAGAAAAAGTGAAGATGTTTTTGTATATGTGTCGTATATTTTGTGTTCTTGCATGTGAAACATAGGCTAGACTTAAAATAAATTTTAAAAAAGAAATCCGACCTACCTACCCTATTTTTTTTTCAATGTTACGCCAATCAAACATTTGTTTTTAGGCCTAAGAGTTAGTAAGCTTACTCGCCAGATCCAGGATTTCCTTGGCTATATAGAGCACATTGTGGAATTTTATTTTAACCTAGAAAAGCTTTCATTGAAAAGCCTGCTACTTTCAGTTTAAGTTTCATAGTGAGTAACTCAATGTTTATAAGAGTATTTTGCACAAGTATTTTAAGTAACTCTTAATTTGTAAATATAGTGTTTGTGAGCTGTGTTATATTTTGGCAAAAAAGTACTTTTTATGTTATGCACCATGCATACGTTGCAGCACATTAAAAAGATTCATAAGATACAGATGAAAATATATACGTACAAATTGACTGAAAAGTAATATAATAAGAATTTCAAATGCCTTGTCATTGGTAAGATTATAATTTTTTTTAATTGATTGAGATATCCTTTTGATGTGCTGTATCAGAAGACTTTATAACTGTGGTCAGGACAATTCGAATTTTATGCCAGTTTAACAGGATGCTTTGAGAATTTTGAGTCAGATATTATTTTGCAACTAAACATTTGGTTGTGATGTTGCCAAGTAAATATGATGGAATAAAAAGTATAGACCGGTAACAAACATTTGATGCCGGTTCAATGAGTTAACCTTGATTCCTTCAACTCAACACATACAATTTAACGCAAAGTTTAATCTGTGTTTAACTCAGTGTTGAAGTTGTTACTTTTAATTGGATTCACACGTTAGTTTAACGCCGTAATCAAATGTTTGATAGTGCAAACTTTGTATTGAGGCCGAGTATTGATTCCAAACTTGATGCAAAACTATTTCCTGTTCTAGACACAGTAATGTGTCTATTGCTGCAATGTGGCCCAAGTTGAAAGACTAATAGAGGGTTTGGTATTAAAATATTAGCTGTTCAGTCTGTTTAAATTGAAAATTCCGATATGAAGTAAGCAACAGTTGGCAGCAGATTTTGTGATCAATCCCTCAATTGTCACCAGGACAAGATATGCATGGACATTATGCATCTAAAATTGATGCCAGACTTAATGTGAGCATAATATCCAACATCAACCAATGCAAATCTAAGATCCGGATATTTATTTTTTAAAATAAGAACACTTGTTAAAATGACAAAATGTTTTTTGGATTTTAAAGCAAGTGTTTTATATTAAGACACAAGTTTCTCGTCTGCTTATTAACATAAGTGCTTTGTAAGTCAATATTCAACTTATTTTTTAATCTACAGGATTTATTTGAAATAATTCTTTTTGATGGACGTATTATTTTAAATTTGAAAAAAGTTTTTCAACAAGTCTCTTAGGCTGCGATCACATAAAAGTATATGGTACACGATATTCGCTAAATGCTCATGGGGAAGGTAGTCATATTTAAAATTGACAGGTCCCTAAGTCACTAAGAATATGAGTGTCTCCCCTATTCGCGTATAGGGAAAATCGTATACTGTATAATACTTGTATGTGATCGTAGCCTTACAACTTAAAAATAAGTCTCTGGATTTTAGAGAGTGACTCTAATTTTGATTGAATTTCAAGAATTAAGATTCTCCTTTTGGCAAAAAAAGAAGAAGATTAAAATGTCAAATCCTGTGAACCCATTGACCATTTTTGGTTGTAATGTTTCCTGTTGTCATTTCAGAGGAGTACGCTTCCTTCAAATTTTACGTATGCTTCATGTTGACCGGCAGGGAGGAACCTGGAAACTGCTAGGTTCTGTTGTATATATACATAGACAGGTATGTATTCAGACACTTGGTGGGCAAGTTTTGGGTGATAACCCTCCCCTTTGGAGGTATTTTTTCCCTGTGGTTATACTTTGATCATTGCTAAATAGAAGGGAATTGTGAATGAATTTATGCGTGCAAAGGTATATTCCGCACTCACACGACTATAGATACTGACATATCATTGACAAGTGGACTTGCAGAGAACAGAATTTAAAACTTTATTGGAAAAGGCCTTCAAAAATATCCATCGAGGATTCTGGAGTTTTGGTTTTGAAAATTTGGCATTTAACTGTAGGTTTCATCCATCCTTCACAAAAGTGACATCCTGTATCAATAAGTCTCTATGAACGTGGTGTGTGCATGTGTTCATCGCAACATTGGATGGTGGGGGAGGGAGAGAAACTGCGTCCTCAAAATCTTCGACCCCACACTCCATTGCACTCATAACTATTCATTGTCATTAAAGTGTCCAAAGTATTTTTGGCCAAGATTGTAGGTTCTATAGATGGGTGGTGTGATACGGGATTTAAAATGTATTCAAACCACCCTTGTCTGTCACTGTTCATACTTTCATATTTCTTCATATTAGTGCAAAAGAGTATGACAATTTTTCATTTCCCATGTCTACAAAGACTCGCAACAATTGAATCCATCGATATTTTCTTAGGATATTTTATTTTGGGAAAGTCTCAGGCCCACGATTTTTGGAGGCCATACCAAATCACACAAAATCTAATAAAAAATGTTAGAAATAGCCCTCAAAAATTCAGAAACTTAATTTGTTTTAGTTATAGGTTTATGAATTTTCTAGTAAAAACCTACTAATTTAAGCCTGACAACATCAGGAATCCTGATCGAGTTCTTTTCTGTAGATCAACAGTGATTTGCTACTTTCCAGTACAGAAATAGAAAAAATATTATGTCAAAAAATACAATTATCTGTAATGTATACATATTTCTCAATTCAGTATTGCAACATAACAAAGAACTTCCAAACACTTCCGATTCAATATGCCTTTTTGCAACAACTTGAGCTGAGAATATTATCATGCTAATGCCAAATGACCCCTTTTTATTTTTCCTTGTTGCCCCACACCCCTGTTTCATATGTACTGGTACTGATACCCTGTGATCCTTGTAGTACAAACAGTCCTATTTTGAGTCACTGATAGGTCGTGTTTGTCCCTTTCAATTTACTGAGCCCACCCCTCCCAAAGCTTCCTGAACCTTGTTGAGAAACATGCATGTGCTAAGGGGCGGCTTCACAATTCAACTGACGGTTGTCTGCCTGTTTTTGGCTGTTCTGGGTGGTTTGCTTATTGTTTATTTCGGTTGAACCGCCCAAAACCGGCAGGCAACTGCCGGTTGAGTTTTGGAGCAACCCCTAACAAATTGCATACCATTGTCAAAGTGCTAAAAAATGCATGAAAGCAGCATAAAATGCTACAAGCTTCCCATGCATGCAAAATGGCAAAGAATTTTACATTATAGTCCATTTTTCACAAGGAGATCTTGATTTTTGAGCAGTTGATAAAAATATAATTATAGACTTGGACACATTTTACTTTTCTGCAACATCTTCACTTTTATTTTCCATGTATTTATACAAATATGATATTCTAACCTACTATTGTACTGAAATATTTTAAAAATAGTCTTGAGAAAGAGTGTATCTTACATGTATAAATACAATATGTAAAGTACATTCAAATATAAAAATGGATATTCATAACGTAGTGGTTATAACTATAATGTTCATATTTTTAAACTTCTACGCTACTCGTTTTGGTACTCACCAGAGCACTTTTGCCGGGTTCACCGGCGTCGACAGTGGATGATGATGCTCTGACTCGATGTCTAGTTGTTAACAACCTCATTGGGCTAAGGAGAAACACTTCTTTGACATCATCTACATCTATGACGCCACATGAAGTTGTCAACAACTAGACATCGAGTCAGAGCAACATCATCCGCTGACGCCGCCGGTGGACCCGGCGAAAGTGCTCCGATGAGTACCAAAACGAGTAGCGTAGAAGTTTAAATATATGAACATTACATTCAAATAGATTTGATATTTTCTTACATTGATGATAATTTAACTGCATATTTGGGAATAACTATTGAATACCCCTGCACCTAACCCTTACCATATCACTCAACCCTAAGCTTAATCCCAACCCTAAGCTTAATCCCAACCCTTGCTCTAATTCAAACTTTGCCTTCATGTGAGATTTTGAGTAATCTTGGTACTTTGCAACCCATTATTAAAGCTTCACCCTTAACTGTTACTTTACAAACTTAACCTTTCTGGTTGTATATTTATACCCCTTATTTTGAAATTGTTGCATTTTTGCATTTAACCTTTAACCTCAACCTAAATCATCAACCCAATTTGCCAACCTTAACCTGTTAACCTTTAACCCACCCCGACTTTGACCCTTCATGGTAATGGGTAGGCTATACGGTGAGAGGGTTTCTCTAGTTATCCCCATTTTTGTTTTCTGTTACCACCAAACTAAGGTATATCTTTTCTGTTTTTACTTCCATCCACAGGAACTTATTACTACTCTGTACATAGGCTTTCTTATCTTAATTTTTACCTCATATTTTGTATATCTCGCTGAAAAAGACACTGATCCCAGCAAATATTCCACGGGTACTAAGGACAAACAACTATCAGGCGCATTTGCGACCTATGCAGATGCTTTATGGTGGGGCGTGGTAAGTTGTATCGATAAATCGTAATAAATGTTCTGTCTTTTGTGTTCTTTTTGTTCACAGGAACTCATAACTACACTATACATAGGCTTTCTTATCTTAATATTCACCTCCTATTTTGTATATCTCGCGGAAAAAGACGCAGTATTGGATCACCAGGATTCTGGTCTAAGTTCTAAAGCTGAAATGCATATAGCTGACAACAATACTGCATTTGCAACTTATGCCGATGCACTATGGTGGGGCGTGGTAAGTCCAGCATGAGGGGTGATTCTTT
>JXSR01S057025.1:7384-18840 GCA_000969725.1 Ophiothrix spiculata | reverse complement strand
ACCAGGATTCATGAAAAACATATTTCTTGAAAATAATGGCTGCTTTTGATAGCATAAATTGTGTCACCTGATACACCCTTCTGTTCTCAAAAACAAATCCTAATTCACATTTTTCTTGGTCACGCTATGCCTGCATCATTATATTTGAGTGGCCCCCTTGGCCCCGGGTGTCTACTATAAAATATAATGTATTATTTATGAGGGCTAGTTTGTCAATAAGGCATAAGTTTGTAATTTTGTCGTCACACCTGAACCCTGTTGTTAGCAAAGTACATCTCATCACCATGTATCATCATTGCGCATGTTCAATGCTTTATATTTTGCTTACGCGGTTTAGGCGGCCTGAAATATAAAATTGTCAATACTTCGCATTGGCGTGATTAATGACGTCCAATTAGGTGATTTAGTCTGGTTTTTGTTTATTTTAAGGGTAAATTGTTGCAATTTTGGGCTTAATTTGCATCTTACAGTTCCGCGACAAAGAAGAAATTAACCTAAAGTAAATAACCTCATCGAGGGTATCGAACTGCGCAACACACGATAGCTTGTTTACCAAGTCTGCGTCTAATGACAAATAGCCGAGGCATTAAAACGTGAAGTCTGTAACTCGGTAGTCTAGACCCCGGGGGCCACTCAGATATATTGATGTACACATGCATGAACACAGGTTAAAAATACCCCCTAAACAAGTTTTAGCTTCCCTTGAAGAAATGCCCCTAAACAAGGATTTACGTGCAATGTTACTCTAAATTTGATCTCATAAATGTTGATTTTTTTTCCTCAGGTTAAGAAAAACACTCGTTTTCGTGGACATTTTGTGTTTTTGTTGAAAAAAAACCCACCCCTTTTTGTTGAAAACACGTGTAGTGCTTTCTGTGCTGGTCAGGAAAAAATGACCCCTTTTTCCGTGTTTTTCTGTTCACGCATGTGTACACCAGTATAGCTCAGTGGTCCCTCATGAGTCTAGACTGAATTTACCATTAGGGAAACATCTAGTTGTCTATAATCAAAGTAAAAAAAAGGACCTATATCAATGACATTTTGTCAGGATGGTCATGTATCCTTATGTACAATATGGTGCAAAAATGAACTCAGTGGCATGTATACTTAGTATACAGGTGGCGATAGATGTCAGCAACCTGTCTCCGCTATAACCAGATAAATTGCATGGAGACAATCTAAGATACGTTGCGTGATTTACTTCCAGCATTTGAAGAGTTTCAGCCTAGAATTTCTATGATGACAGGCCCAAGGTTTAGATGTCTGATACCATAGTATAGGTTAAAATGTCGGTCTCTGCAATGTCGGTCTGTGGAGAAAAGTGGAAAAAATGTGATACTTTGTATAGTGGGTATGTAAAGTGGACTTGGGGGTTGCATAATAAAATCATGTTCCTAGTTGTATTTCTTCTTGGTGATCTTTAAAACATTTTGATACCCCTCGTACATTATTATAGTATTTTTAATCATGAAATTATTTGAAAATGGTCAAATTGTTATGTAGGCGAATTACAAAATATACGTATATGATAATTTCAATTAGTCATATTAGACCGTCACATTACACTAATTAATATTTCAAATGCAGTTGTCTTGTGTAATTTTTTACTTTTTTCTGATCACTAACAATGTGCTCACGAACCTATTATTTATTGTTAAATAACAACTGACAAGCGCCGAATGTTATGGAACTGTGTATCTTCTTATTCCCTCTAACCGTTTTATCATGTTAAAAATGCTTTTAAAACATAACACTAGAAACACAAGTTTGTCAGTAAATGGATTTCTGCCTTTCCCGCTGACATTTTGTCCAAGAAAAAAAAGTTTGATTGACGATCAAAAACGTAACTAATTCTGCCTTTTAAATGTCTTTAAAATACTTTCTGACCTTTTTATATCTAGCTAGCAGTGTAAGTTCAAGGACGGCGTAAGAAGTTAGTAAATAAGGTCGACTTTAATAGTAAATTGCCTCACAGGGGTCCGCTCGCCAGTCCGACGACTCGCTAGTCCGAAAGCTCGTTAGTCCAAAGGCTCGCTAGTCCGAAACGTTATTCAATAGGGAAAATATAACCTTGAAAAAGGCTCGCTAGTCCGAAAAAACAGCTCGCTAGTCCGAATTTTGAAAAAACTGTAATAGAAATATGCACATTTTTTTCTTCCATTCGAACTAGCGAGCTGTTTTTAAAATTCGGACTAGCGAGCCTATTTTAAAATTCGGACTAGCGAGCCTTTTTTAAAATTCGGACTAGCGAGCCTATTTTAAAATTCGGACTAGCGAGCCTATTTTAAAATTCGGACTAGCAAGCTGTTATTTAAATTCGGACCAGCGAGCTGTTTTTGATATTCGGACTAGCGAGTCTTTTTCATATTTCTGACTGGCGAGCCTAAATTACAATTCGGACTAGCGAGCCCTCGGACTAGCAAGCCGTCGGACTAGCGAGCTTTCGGACTAGCGAGTTTTCGGACTAGCGAGCTGTCCCCCTTGAGAAGTACCTAGTATAATGGAGGGTATCGAACTGAAGTCGGCTATAAAATCACTCTTAGATGTGTTTTACTCTGTCTGTGTCTAACTACAAATAGCCAAGACATTAAAACGTGAAACCTAAAACCCTTCAGTCTGAGCAGAATTTGCCATTAAGAAAATATCCATTTGTTCTATAATTTAAGTTATATAATATAGTATATTTTATTCAAAACACTAACCATTAATCAAATTATGTTAACACATTTCCTATACAACACAAATCACACCACTGTTTTGTTACTTATTGCAATATTCCAAAATGTTTTTAACAAACATTAGGTAACTTTAATTAAATTTCGTTTAAGCCCAAAACATTGCTTCAAAATTATCTTGAATTATTAAATACAACCACGTAAATCAAATAAATGTTTTGAAAATGTATTCTAATTAATACATCTTTGATTGCACTTTTATCATCATCAAACAAAACTAACATTGCTGACACATTATAAAAAGTATTTTTATCATAAAATTATTTGAAAATAAAGACATTTTCATGTAAAATTAGAATTACAAAATATTAGTATGCAAAACGAGTTTCAATTAGTCATATAAGACTATTTCCATGCAGCTGTCTTGTGTAATTTTGTAATCATATCTGATCATTATTATTGTGTTCACGAAACTTTAATAAATCACATCTAGCAAGTGATCGTGTTTAGCGACGCACATTACAGATATGAAAGAATGATATGAATGCTTTATCAAATAGAAAAATAACACCTTAATGAACTTCACACGATTTCAAGAAGTCAAGTTATGGTCCGTCAAAGGTTGTTAGGGAGTAAAACTTATAAATGAGATAACCACGTTCAAAGATCAGTAAGCCCTATATTTTCTGTTGATTGTTCTCAAACTATACAGATATATGTTATATTTCCTATCACATGATTTTCTTTGAAACTTTGCTGGTATTTTGTAGTATGCACAGGGATTGTGAATCTGTCAAAGAATAATTTCGGCAAATTACGACCTTAACATGCATTTTCACAAGTAGCGCAGAATGATGTTTCTGGCATTTACGGCTTATATATGGGCTGGATAGCCACATATAATCATGCCCCTGAAATGTATATTGTCTAACAATTTGAATTTTAGGGTTCGAAACTTTAATGACTCCCCCAATTCCAATTTTTACTTATGACAAAATTTCAGAAACGGAAATGTAACCTTTTAAAGTTTTTGTTCATTGATGCAAAACAAGATCCCACTTCTTGACAATTTTGTTCATTCAAGAATATGACTTGATTGAAAACAAGAAGTTAATTAATATAAAGTGATGTAAACGATTTTCACTGCTTCTAAAAACTGCCTGACTTCAGGGTTTTTTATATGGTTTGATTTATATGCTTAAGTACAAAACAATCGTCATAAGGAACCCACTTGAAAATATTGAAAAAAAAAGACGCTTGATAAATTGTAAAGTATAATATGAAATGGAAGGTATCGAACTGTTTTAGTTAAAGTGCCGTTAAAAGCAATGCTTTTAAGCATATTTAAGAATATTTCTTTAGGAGGGGTTTCACCTTTGTGTCTACCGATGAGTAGCATCCGCTAGGAAACACATTTTGTTTGTTTGTGTATGAATTATTATCAAGTTTTTCAAAAATATACTCACACATTACATTAGATTAGCTGCAGTGGCGTAACAGATATGGGACATGTTTCGGGTTTACAAACAAGAAAACTCTACCAGGAAGTCCTCATGATGTTTTGGAAAAATTGGGAAATAACGACTTTGCTCCACCTAAAGTAGGCCTGTTACGGCGCTGATGAGCTTGTTTTTAAAGGAGCTATGTCCATTGGGTCAGCATTTTTCAAACTTTCTGAGATTTTAGTACCATAATATTAATAATATTTTTCTCCTTACCCATGAAATTTTACGGATGAAACATGTTACGTTTCGGAGCAATAGTTGAAAATGTGTTAAATTATTAATTTTATGGTAACCATAAATTTGTTTACAGAGCAAAGTATAGGCAAATGAAAACTGCAATAGAAAACAATATTTTTTTTTTTTTTTCATTTTAAATCTAAAAGCTTTTGATTATCGGTTGTTTGATTGCAAACTTAAAGTCAATTCTGTTTATGTCCTGTGGCTGATTCCGAAAAATCCGGAAAATTTTGAGAAAAGCGTGTTCAAACAAAATTTTGTTTACTATCTAAAATGTGAATAAAGAGATGAATTTTATCTTTTTATCATATGTTCTGGATGTTTGGATCTTATTAATATGATAAAACACACTTGAAAGGTAACGTTTCTGATAAAACTAGAAATTCGATCCCGGACGATGTCTGACTATGCCCTGTTGCACTTAATATGTAAGCTATGACGGGACACAAATAAGTATAGAGTATCTAAATTTCTTTGATGCAGCAATTTGCGCTTGTCGCGTGATAAATTTTCCGGGTAAGATTTAATTGTCATCGACTCATGTACAATTTTATATATCATATATATAAAAACAAGCTAAAAAGTGAAGGAAAGACAAGGCTAATAAATGACAAAAGTTGACAATCTAGGTCACCGAGCTATCTCGTTATTACCCTTGTTATACAGAGCGATTTTCAGCAACATAGTATAACCTCAGTTATATCAGAAATGTTTCTCCTCAATGTATTACGACGCCACAATACCCGAATGTGTGCTGCCAATCATGGATAGGTATTGACCCCTTTTTTCCATTGATCATGTTAATACCAAAATCACCTTGACGTCATAATAACCGAAATCTGGAAAATCTGCATTTGTATGGAAAATATGGGCAAAAATCAAAATTTTCTAAATAACCCGTAGGAATGTCCAATTTGAATTCAGTTTTTTGCCGAATAATGTAGAATCCCCATTTTTAAAAACCTAAATCAAAAGTTTAATCTAAATATACCAACCCCATAATCTCCAAACTTTGATGGATACTGTTACCCCCTGAAGGTGGTAGGGTCGAAACAGTTGATACAACCACCACCCCATACGCCTTTCGTAGAATTAGGGCGAAAGAGCATCGAGTTGTGAGTGAACTCTGAAATCAAGATTTTGCAATTTTTACAACTTAACCGAGGACTATTTCTATCTATGACTAAAGCATAAATTGATTCCCAATTAAAAATTATAATGACAGTGAGGGCATTAGTGAACATGCCATCATCTTCTTTTACAGTCTGTGATGACAGTGAATGACTGATGCAAAATTATTATAATTAAAAACAAGTATATCTCGGATGCTTACCAGTTCCCTGGCGAACAAGAAATAAATTAAACAGATAAATTATGCATCACGACAGTCTTACTTATAACTTAACCACATGAACTTATCAAACGACAGTGGTTGTCATCATTACATTTTTTTCTATAAAACACTATTAACAAACTACAGGAGATGGTGTTGTAATCTCATTTTGAAATTTGACACCCGATGAACAAATTGAGCATGAAATTTACAACTATGCCGCTGAGGCAACTTGTAAAACAAAATATCTAAAACCATTATAACAAAATAACTATTTAGCCTAAAAGTATTTCATATGCATAATTTCGTTCAAAATGGGCTAACTATTCCTTTAAAATACTTTCTGAACTTTTGTTTTTATTTCTGACTGAGTATGTTCAAGGGGGGAAGAAGAGATAAGAAAAAAAAAGCAAAAGAAGTTGACCTAAAGTTAATAGCCTCATTGAGGGTATCGAACTCGCAACACACGATAGCTTGTTTACCAAGTCTGCGTTTAATGACAAATAGCCGAGACATTAAAACGTGAAGCCTGTAACTCGGTAGTCTAGACCCCGGGGGCACTCAGATATATCGATGTACACATACGTGAACACAGGTTTACAAAATACCCCCTAAACAAGTATTAGCTTCCCTCCAATTTTACTGTAATTTTTTTCCCATAAAAGTTGATTTTTTCCTCAGATTAGAAAAAAAAAACACTCGTTTTCGTAGACATTTTGTGTTTTTGTTTAAAAAACACCCCTTTTTGTGGACGTTTTGTGTTTTTGTTAAAAAAAACACCACCTCTTTTTTTTTGAAAATCAAGTGTAGTGTGCTTTCTGTGCTGGTCAGGAAAAAATGACCCCTTTTTCCGTGTTTTCTGTTCACGCATGTGAACACCAGTATAGCTCAGTGGCCCCTGGAGTTTAGACTGAATTTACCATTAGGAAAACATCTGATTTCTATAATCAAAGTAAAATAATGCAATTGATTTGTTTCAAACACATCTCAAAGATCAAATTATGTAGACACATTTCCTTCACAACACAAATCTCTGTTCTCTTTTGTTATTAATTGCAATATTCCAAAAAGTTTGTCTTTAACAAAGTGGGGTAACGTTAATTGAATTTCCTTTAAGCCCAAAACATTGTTTTAAAATAAATGCGACCAGGTAAAATTTATGAATGATGTGGAAATGAATTACAATTAAAAGATGATTTACTACAAAAATATCATCAAGTTTGTTTCACTAATGATAAAACAAAATAACATTGTTTATACGAGGGGGTATCAAACAGTTTTAAAGATCACCCAGAAAAAAGGACCTATATTAGTCCAAGAAAATTAACATTGACATGGAACAAATTGCTATCAAAGGTTTTTCTTCACTGTTTATTTCTTTACAGTATTAAAAATGATATACTAGAAATCCGCTAAAATCCGAATTGCAGAAGTATGGAAAATGAGCATAAAAACAAAATGGCCTCCATTTTACTGTTTTTTGCCATATCTTGAGATTGGTGACTCACTGAAAAGATATTTTGGTGTCCATATGTATGTTTTCAGGGTTTGTGATTGCAGATATGACAATAAGAATAGTCTTGAGTGGTTGCATCTGACCATATGTGCATAAATTCAAAATGGCCGACAGTTTATTGGGTTATTCTAAAAGTATCTAGAGATTAAAAGACTCACGAGCAAAAGGCATCTTTGCCTGTTTTAAGATCAATGGTTGCATTATTATGCAATATGCCTATTTCGGGCATCTTGGATTTAAAGAGTTTAATTACATAATTTGTGGACATATGTTTTTGTTTTAACCTTCAAAGCAATATTCCGTTTATAATAATCTAATGTCTCAGAGTAACAATTTTTTGTGTGTTTGCAAAGACAACACCGAAGCTGTGAGATAGGTTTTAACTATTTTCATTACAACACCAAAGGTTTCTTTTTTGTGACAGTTTGATCTCTATTGATTATGATCCATCGATGGTGTAAATGTTTAAACTTGTCTTAATGGCACTACAACCCAATTTAGTTGAGAAATACACATTGACAGCGCTAATGGGCCTTCTATGGTATCATTTTGAATATAGCAGTGTCTGGTGTAACTGTTAAAGCCATTTTCCATTTAACAATGTTGAATATCATATGTTTTAGTTTGGTAAAACTATTTAACTTGAAATACAGAAATTTGAGAAAATCTAATTTGAATTTGATACAAAGGACGATTTTTAAATTTATGCTATTAAATATTGTTGACAATTTTCAGATGAGAAATATGTAGTTTGCTTGTAGAGATATTTTGGTATCATCAATGAATAGAACACCTTCAAATTATCAAAGAAAATATGCTAACTAAAATTGTTAAAAAATTAGATAATTAGTTTTACCAAACCAGGGCCCTGCTGTCTTAATGTCACTCTAGTTCTTTCTTGAGTAAAAATGCAACTTTGTCGCCGTTTGAGGCTTTATTTTGGATGTCAATTCTAATTTAAAGCATTTTGGAGAAAACATTGCCTGTGAAACATCCACAGTCATTTTCCCATTATTACTTTACATAAACTATTAAATGTTGTTAATGCTATCCTAATGTTCTAAACTTTAATAGTTGGCGCCATTGTGAAATTTTCGAATGATTAAATTTAAATTCAAATGTATTTATTACAGACCTATAAGCATTTCCCAATAATAAATAATTCAAATTCAAACTTGAATTTTTGGACGTCATCTTAATAGCTATTGTGACTATTTATTTGTTTGGAAACTTTTGGAAAAAGTGGAGTCAATAATGAAAGGCACAGTATATTCCATAACTGTAATTGTTAATAGTCATTTGAATGATACATTATGCAAAATGTATTTTGATTAATTTTATCAACAATGAACATTAAAAATAAAACATATTTTCCGATTAGGTATCAGTAGTAATCTTGATTTTCTTTTTGTTACATGCTTTAGTAAATCTTTGCTGAAAATGTACTTTTTAGCATAGATCTGATTCCTTTTGATGTAAAAAGTGAGGTCAAATCCCAAATTGCGGTAAAAAGAGTAATCAATTTTGGCGACCATTTTGTATATGCAAATTAGGTCTGAAGCAAGTACTAACTGCCATTAGTGTTCACCGACCTTGAAACATAGTTGTAGACACTAATATTTACTTTTATCTCAAGTTATGATCACAAATCTGTGAAATCGCTGCCATTTTGAATTTATGCAATTGGTCATGTTTTTTGAGGTGAGGCCCATTTGCGTTACATGTCACTCACTTCATCCATATCTAACACCTTCCTGGTAATGGTTGATTAGAGTTGATAAATACTTTTATTAATTATGACATTTCATTTGATTGTTGAAATGATATGACAAAAATTGATGCATAAATCACTCTCCATGTAACAAATCCACCATTTATGTGTGCCCATTTTAAAAAGAATGACCATATTTCATCCAAACCAACCGCATTTATGCCCGTTTTGATTTCTGGCTAAATTAGCTTATATTATTGACTTTAACTTGTTATTAGCGTTAATGATCAACTTTATTCGGGTTAATTCCAAATTGTTTTTGATCAACAATAACTAGCCTTTAAAATCGTATCAAATTTATGACACTTCAATGGATTTTTAAGGAGATATGACAGAAAAATTGACGCATCATTTTCACGATGCCTCAACCTCACCCGCTTCCACCCCTGGCTAATTAGCTTTAACAGGTTATTTAGCCTTATTAGTCACAATATTTTGGTTGTATTCTTAATTTCTTGAAAGTCAAATAAATTGTCTTTAAAGTCATACCAAAATTATTACATTTCATGGGATTGTTGAAAAGATATGACAAAAACTGATGCATAAATCACTGTCAATGTAACAAATCCACCTTTTATGGGTGCCCACATTAAAAAGCATGACCAATTAAACATATTTCTGCAACTCGGATTTTATGTCATTATGGACATCTTAAAGAAATGTATTGTGAAGAAACACTTTTGTTGTTAGGCATCAACATTGAATATCTTTCCTGGACTATATTAATGACATTTTGTCAGGATGATCAGGTGTCCTTATGTACAATATGGTGCAAAAATGAAATCAATGGCATGTATATTTTTCTTCACAGGTGGCGATAGATGTCAGCAACCTGCCTCCGCTAACCAGATAAATTGCAAGGAGAAATCTATCATAATGTTGTGTGATTTACTTCCAGCATTTGAAGAGTTTCAGCCTAGAAATTCTATGATATGATTACAAAATTACACAAAAGAGCTGCATTCGAAATAACAATCAGTTAAAGCAATGGTCTAATATGACTAATTGAAATTCGTTTTGCATACTTACTGCATGTAATTTTAATATTATTTACATAGCAATTTGACCATTTTTATATAATTTCATGATTAAAAATACTATAATAATGTTCGAAGGGGTATCAAAATGTTTTAAAGATCACCAAGAAGAAATACAGTCGTGAAAGAATGATATGAATGCTTTATCACAAAGAAATATGACACCTTCATAAACTTCACACGATTTCAAGAAGTCAAGTTATGGTCCGTCAAAGGTTGTTAGGGAGTAAAACGTTCAAAGATCAGTAAGCCCTATATTTTCTGTTGATTGTTCTCACAATTTACAGATATACTCATATTTCCTATCATTTTCTTGAAATGAAATTTTGATGGTATGTTGTAGTAAGCACAAGGATTGTGAATCTGTCAAAAATTAATTTCGGCATTTTCACCTGTAGCGCAAAATGAAGTTTCTGGCAGCATACTTACTGCATGTAATTCTAATTTTATATTTTACATGTAAATGTCTTTATTTTCAAATAACTTTATGATAAAAAATACTTTCATAATTTATCAGCAACGTAAGTTTTGTTTGATGAAGAGAGAAGTACAATCAAAAATCTTTAAATTAGAATACATTTTCAAAACATTCATTTACGTGGTCGTATATGATAATTTACATGATTTTGAAACGTTGTTTTGGGCTTAAACGAAATTTAATTAAAGTTACCCAACGTTGTTAAAAACATTCTGGAATATTGCAATAGGTATCAAAAAAGAAAGCAGAGATTTGTATTGTATGGGAAATGTGTCTTCACAATTTGATCAATGGTAAGTGTTTTAAATAAGATCCACTACATTATATAACTGAAATTATAGAACAAATGGATATTTTCTTAATGGCAAATTCTGCTCAGACTGAAGGGTTTTAGGTTTCACGTTTTAATGTTTTGGCTATTTGTAGTTAGACACAGAAAGAGTAAAACACTTCTTAGAGTGATTTTATAGCTGACTTAAGTTCGATACCCCCCATTATACTTGCTACTTCTGAGGCAATTTACTATAAGTCGATCTTATTTACTAACTTCTTACTCCGCCCTTGAACTTACACTGCTAGCTAGAAATGAAAAGGTCAGAAAGTTTTTTAAGGCATAATTAGTTACGTTTGTCAATCAAACGGGTTTTTCTTTTAAATGTTGGACAAAATGGCAGCGGGAAAGTCAGTAATCTATTTACTGACAAACTTGTTAAGTGAATATATTTCTAGTGTTATGTTTTAAATGCATTTTTAACATTACCGATCGGTTACAGGGAATAAGAATATACCCAGTTCCAAAGCATTCGCTTGTCAGTTGTGATCTATTAAAGCTTCGTGAGCACATTGTTAATGATCAGAAAAAAAATTACACAAGACAACTGCATTTGAACTATCAATTAGTTCA
>JXSR01S057024.1:5299-20554 GCA_000969725.1 Ophiothrix spiculata | reverse complement strand
ATCTCCTAACCCTAACATCACCGAACCTCACAAAATCCCATTCCACAAAATCAAATAAATCTCCAAATACGTCACAGACCGGAGTTAGCTATAGTCACGAAAACGCTGCCAGGACAGCGAATACCCGTTGGCTTGCCTCAGTGAGTGTTGGATCGGGAAGCGAGAGGTCCAGGTTCGATTCCAGGGGGAAACCACCCATTTTTAACATGTAAATTTCTGAGGAGATAGTTTTTAAACGAAGAGGTGCTTAAAGTGTTAGGGTTAATAAGGCCTATATATGTGTACAAACTAACCCTTACACCACCAAACCTCATAAAATCCCATTCCACAAAATCAAGAAAATTGCTTAAGTCCAAATACGTCACAGACCAGAGTTAGATATAGTCACGAAAACACTGCCAGGGCAGCGTATACCCTTTGGCTTGACTCAGTGAGTGTTGGGTTTGGATGCGAGAGGTCCCGGGTTTGATTCCGGGGGGAAACCACCCATTTTTAACATGTAAATTTCTGAGGAGATTCCTCGATTCTTGCATAAATTGGAAACAACCTTAAAAGCTGTATCTTTAGTTCAATTATGATCGAGCTAATAAATATTTGGTGCAACAAGTCTTTGTTATCTAATAATCTTATACACAATTCAAATGTATTTTCTAATAATAAAAGAGGCTTGTTGATGAAAAATCAAAGTACCACACTTTTTTGTATGCCATGTCAAACATTAAACAATGATCCTCTTATTTATCAGAAAATGCATTGGATTTAACATAACAAAGGCTTGCAGCACCAAATATTTGGTACATGGTGAAAAACTATAAATGTGACCCACCATATCTAAAGTTACCTTAAGGGTCCCAAAATAAAATGGATTTTTTGGTCTCATCTGAAAGATTATATTTCAAGCTTTTAAATAGCACCTTGCTTTTGGTTATTGGATGTTTGATTGCAAAGTTACATCCAAATTAGTAAAATGCATCGAGGTGATTTAGAAATCTATAGTTCTGAGAAAATCAAGTTTAAAGTTTTCGTACTGAGTGAGGATTTTTATCTCGGTTTTTTAACACCATTATCCTTATGTTTTGGATGTTGGAACCTCATTAATATGATAGAATACACTTCAAAAGTAACATTTCTAATCGACCTTGGACGTGACTTTTCACTATACTTAGCTTCAATGGCCTGTATCTCGTAATTTACTATGCTGACCTTAAGGTACCTTTCGATATGGCGAGTCACAAATATGGTTTGTGACTCCTTTCCAAGTGATACTGAATGTCCTATAGTCAAATTGATTGCATTTTATATACGCACAGTTCAACCTTATTAGAAATGGACTCTAGGAATAAATTAATTATTCACATCTCGTTACACTTGCCATCTTAGACATATGGCATGAAAATGAAATTGAAAACAATTACAAGAATACTGAGCATGATGTGAAAATTATTTGTAAGAGGAAGTATTACAGGTTCTCTCCAAGAGACAAAATCTCCATAATAGAAACATAGGCTGATGTGCTTGTTTTAGAAACACCAGGCGGTGGTGGACAGGCCATTGCCACTGCCAATATTTACGAGACACAGGCAATACCAGCCTGTCATATGAATATTAACGACCCGTAAACCCTGCCCGTAAACTCCCATATTTGGTCATAAATAACAAAACGAGAACGAACCTCGATCAATAATAAGATGCGAATAACTGTACAAAAAATGAATTTTTAACAAGAAGAAGTACGTGAACCCCAACAGATTTAGAGTAATAACGGAAAATTTAGAGTAATATAATTATGTTTACTTTTGTGACATTACTTTTGTAATTTATTTGATCAATGTAAACAAATTAGTTTTTGTAATATTTTCAATACACAGTTCGTGGCTCTGCCAATTGCGATACACGTAAAATGTATCCCTAAATTGGCGTTTAGAAATCCCTGCCTAAATCAAGTAAATCGTGTCTCTCAGGTGGCTGAGAGACACAGGCATCTCAAAAAGTACATGTTTTCCCTAAATACCACATGATTTCCCACACAAAGTATAGAAAAATCCGGGAAGGGGGGGGGGGTAACTGGGTATTCTGACCGGGTAACCACCCGCATTACCAAAAAGGTGAGACCTGGGCAGGTGTCGAGACTTGCAATATAGGGTATCAAAATCACCCTGGTACTCTACAAGTCTCACATAGGGTATCAAATTTGGCTCTTAAGTCTCTGATAGGGTATCAAACTAAGAAAGAATGGTTGAATTAATAACAGTGACGTAAATTACCAATACAATTGCTTTAAATACCAAGAAACACTTCTTAAATTGATATTTGCGTACAATCTCATATAGGGTATTCATTTGAACAGATACGGTCCCGGATAGGGTATCCATTCGAACAGATCTATATGGTAGATTTATGGTCTCAGATAGCGTAGCATTTCACCCAGTTTTGCCAATTTTTGGTCTCACATAGGGTCACCTTCAGAACCTGGGGAACTCGGGTGGTTACCCAGACACCAATATCAGTTAACACCCCCCCCCCCCCCCCCACCCCACCCCCCCGGGAGAATATCAAAATGTCAATGTTTACGTGCTTCTAAAATAGTGAATGCTCCATAGAATTTTATGATTTTACCATATAATTTTTCGATTTTAATTTTTTGTGTGTGTACTTCAAAATACTGAAATTTTTGAAAAAAAATATGGTTTGTATGTCCAAGAAATAACAAAAAACGGGCATTAAATAAAATTTGATTACTTTGACGGCACATCTGTCTTGCATTATTGCACTATATATATACACAGCGATGCGGCACGTGATCAACCAAATGCGTGTGTTCAGTGTGCATTGAACATTTTTTTGAATTTATACTTAATATAAAACAAATCGTCATCCCGCAGTCGTAAATCAGCAAATGCTTCTTGGAAGAACCCGTTTACAGGTACTAACTAGCTAGGGTTAGCTCTCATTTCCAACTGGTACTGAATATTCTATAGGCAAATTGCTTGCACATTGTAAACAAATAATGCAGGAACAAATTAATTATTCACATCTTGTTACACTTGCTGCCATTGACATTACGATTGGAATTGAAAACAAGTGGAGGATTACTGTGCACAGTGAATGTCAATCATAAGGAGCATTTTTTGATACAACATGCAACAATATTTTCATAAACTGAATATTTTCATATCTTCTTATGTTTGCTGTCTTTGACAAAAGGCTTAAATTGAAAACCATTGGAGGAATGCCGAGTATGGTATGAACATTTTTGGCACATTATTTCACAAGAAGAAATATGAAATCCTTCTATGATAATTAGTAGACTATTCTTTAGTCAAATTGATTGCTTATCATAAACAAAAAATCAGAATGAGAAAATCATTACAATCATTGTCTTTTATATCCGGATTGATATTGAAAACAAGTGCATGCAAATCGCATGTGCATTTTATTGACACAATATGCAACAACATGTATTTACATTTTCATAAATTGAAGAGTTTCACATCTTGTTAGATTTGCTGTCTTTGATGCAAAACTGTTGGAAGAATATGAATTGAATACTTTCACATCTTGTTAGATTTGCTGTTTTTGGCACAAAACTGTTGGAGGAGGAATACTACTATGGTATGAACCTTGAATTGAAATTGGAAACAAGTGGAGAAATACTGCACACAGTGAAAAATTTAGAGCAATTAAACTTTGCAAAAATTATAATGGTACATTATAAAAAAATACCATTTCCAAATTTCTTTGCTGTGTTTGCCACCTTAATTAATGTAGAGGAAGAACATAATTGAATGATGGAAGAAAGGAACCCTTTTTCTAGGAGGGGGGAGGGTACTCACAAAAATTTGGTAGGTATGTGAGATCCGCGATATCCACCATAGGGTCTTGCAGAACTGATTTTTGGTCAAAAATAGGGTCTATGGAACTGTTTTTTTTTTCTGAATTGTGGTCTCAGGAACTGCCTTTTCCCCATAAAAATACAACTATTTGAGCTGAAAATCGCTCAAAATTAGCTTTAGACATAATAAAACACACTTTTGAGTCATTTTCTTTGGAAATGGGGTCTTCGGAAGTGAAGTAAGCTTGAAAACGCAAGCTTGAGGGCACTTAGAGGGCGCAAATATGCGTACCTTATGTCAATGTAAGTACCCAACCCTTTTTTTTACTTTTTTTGTCCAAGCATCATATCCATTTTTGAAAACAAGTGCTTCCCCTGGGTTATCATATACAAATATCATATTTCACAAGAATTTCTCCAAATCCATTGTTAGAATCGTCATTATTATAAATAATGTATGAATGTATCAACAAAATTGCAAGGTAAAGACTTTTTCCCACAACAATTACACATTTGTTTCAGACGAAAACAATATAATAAATACCCACCCACTTAGTGATAATTTAACTTATTCTTCTATTTAATTCAGGTGTTGAGTTCGAATTTGAATATCAAATGCCAATTTCATTAAAATATTTTACAATTTTGCAAATACATATATATTCCTGTGAAACTGCAATGACAGCTACTCTGGGCAAGCTTATGTAATCATTGTTGGGATCTCTAACTTACATAAAAATGACGACATACTTCCTCATCCTTCTCAAGAAAACAAATAAATTAGAAAGAAACGTTTCAGATTTGCAGATGTAGTCAAGAACTAGTAATAACTGAATATTTAATTTTTCAAATTTTGATTGCAATGGCTGGTTGATGGTGCCGTCGTGTCCAAATTGTTATGTTCGCCCAAGACTGGGGAATGTCTTCCCTCCTCCATGCACAGTGCTGCAAGCACTGCATCTTTTATCACTAAAAAACTCATCTGTGTTCATCTAAAAGATTGGTGCTGTTTTTGTTTGTTTATTTGTTTGTTTTTGCTTGTTTGTTTTTCTATCTTCTATTACTGTGCCTTATATCCTTGGGAAAATAGGCATGTTATAAATTCTTGATAACATTATTATCATTATTTTTGGTAAACTGGAATGTTATAAATTCTTGATAACATTATTATCATTATTTTTGGTAAACTGGAATAACACTTGTAACCTTTTTAATGAACAAATTAATGTAAGAATGAACAGAAATTATTTAAAATCTAATTTTACAGCAACAAAACTCAAATCTTAAATATACAAGTGTTAAATCACAACATGATGAAGAAATCATTAGCTTTTGTTTTAAGGTGTTTGGTCCACGCGCCGTCCACGCGTACCAGTACGCGCTAGTTTCCGAGTAGGTAAGTGCCGCAATACGCATGCGCATATACTCTGAGTAGTGTTTTGAAGCTAAAAATTGGCATATTTTATTATTTTTCTCACAAACTAAGTCGGTGACCCCCAATTTTTATTTTTTATTTTGTAAGAACATACTTGTGCGCAACTTTTGTGAAAAAAATAACAAAAATGCTCGGGCAATTTTTTTGAATCAACACTAAATAATTTCACTTTTGCCACATTTCCCATAGACCCCTGTACTAATTTTTCCCATAAAACCTCCAAAAATGCTGTTTTTAAAATGAATCTCATGCAAAAACGAGTTCGGTGACCCCCAATTTTTATTTTAAAAATCGGTTCTACATCGATAAAATATCATTAATGCCGATTTTTACAAAAATTCTTCGGGCGGATCTCTCATGGACTAAACACCTTAAATCATATTCATGCCTAAATCAGTTCAGTATCAATTCCCCTCATATCTTCTGGTATTGCTTTAACCAAAGTATTATTTGATTTAACAAAGAAAAATTTATTATATAAAAAAATAATCAGACAGGTCAATAATTGTACAACTACAAACTGTGCAAAACTATCAAGCATCGAATTGTCGTTAATTGCTTCAACCACTTAATATCCGCATTTATGAAGTGTGTAAATTTCTAAAAATGTCAAAAGTCTTAAGCCACCATGAAGAAAGCACTTGGCAGTAATCCTAACACAGATAACCTGGTTAGATAGAGTAGCAGAGCTCCGGCAGGGACGAGTCTTGACATTTATTCTGTAAAGAAAGCCGACTCCTCAGAGACCATCGCTGCATCATTACCTATTAAGTGCTGAATATAAGAATCTTTATAGGGTGGTTTGGGGGAAATGGGTCACTGGGTAACTCTGACATGGCGTACACTAAGTAGCAACGCTCTAGCAGGGACGAGTCTTGACATTTATTCTGTACAGAAAGCCGACTCCTCAGAGACCATATCTGCATCATTACTTATTAAGTGCTTAATATAAGAATCTTTATAGGGTGGTTTGGGGGAAATGGGTCACTGGGTAACTCTGACATGGCGTACACTAAGTAGCAACGCTCCGACAGGGTCAAGTCTTGAGATTTGTTCTGTACAGAAAGCTGACTCCTCAGAGACCATCTGCATCATTACCTATTAAGTGCTGAGTATAAGAATATATATAGGGTAGTGTGGGGAAAATGGGTTACTAGGTAACTTTGGCATAGCGTACTCTTAGAAGCAAAGCTAGCTCCAATAGGGTCGCATATTGGCATTTATTCTGTACAGAAAGTTGGCTCTTCAGAGACCATATCTGCATTATTGCCTATCAAATGCTGAGTCAGGCGGTGGAGGACACGATAAATAGCATCCACTAGATTTAGGGACGAGGGATTTCTAAAACGCAAATTTAGGGTACGATTTACGTGTATTTCTATTGGGTCACGTGACTCACGTATTGAAGAAAAAAATTCCAAAGATCATATTTTTACCTTTCCTCAAAAAAATACAAAAGTCTTCTTATAGTAATCAACTTATCTCATTCCAAATCTGCTGGGGTTCACGCGTGAACCCCACTTTTTATATATGTTATCATATTTTTTTACCGATTACGAAAACAATTTAAGTGATCATCCCGGAAGTAGTATTTTTCCACGAATCCCAACGGCTTCACGCCAGAGGCGGTATAGGACATGACGTCACTGGGGATCGGCTATGATACCGTATACCGTCCGGCAACCAGTAACAGTTGCCACGACCACCCTCCTCTGTGCTGAGTAGTATGAATCTTTATAGGGTGGTATTGGGGAAAATGGGTCACTAGGTAATCCTGATGTGACAAACACTAAGTAGGAAAGCTCTGGCACAGAAAAATCTTGACATTTATTCTGTACAGAAAGCCAGCTCCTTTGAGACCTGTATCTGCATCATAACCTATTAAATGCAGAACATGCATCTACAAACGGTAGTATTGGAGATATTAGATCACCGGATAATCCTGATACGGAGTGTTAAAAGAAGGAAAGTTACAACAGGGGGAAAATCTGTCTTTGGGTAATCCTAATTATGTAATACAGGAGCATATGAAGTAGCAAAGCTTCGACAGAATGAATCTTGACATTTATTCTGTATAGAACACCAACTCTTTGGAGGCCAAAATCTACATCATTACCGATTACGTGCAGAGTAGCATGAATCTATGGTGGAATTGGAGACAATGGGTCACTGGGTAATCCTGGTATGGAGCATTTGAAGTAGTACAGCTTGGAGAGGGGTGCAGAAAACTAACTCCTCAGTGACCCATATCTGCCCCTACAACGTGCTGAGAATTAACACAATCTATAGGGTGGTGTGGGGAAAATGGGTCACTGGGTAATCCTGGTATGGAGCATATGAAGTAGTACAGCTCGGAGAGGGGTGCAGAAAGCTAACTCCTCAGTGACCAATATCTGTGCCCAGAATGTGATGAGAATAAACACAATCTATAGGGTGGTGTGGGGAAAATGGGTCACTGGGTAATCCTGATATATGGAGCTTGTGAATTTGAGCAGCTCCGAGAGGGCTGTATCTTGAAATTAACTCATAAAGTCAACTCCTCAATGACACATGTTTGTGCCCACTAAGTGCTGAATAGCACAAACTCAATTTTGAAATTTGTGCCTTTCCGCTCATTTCACCAGAGCATCCGTCATTTATTACTCATCATATTTTGGCTTGTACACCACCTCTCTATACAAAGACTTTGATCATACATATCAAACCCAACATCAACAATGTTTCAGATCCTATGCCTTGATTACATTTTCAGAATTAATATATTTTGTGTTGGGGCCCCTAGCACTAAGTCTTTAATTGCACTTTTATTAAACTCAGCAGTGATAATTATATACATCTGACTACCTTGATAGCTGTATCAGGATTAATTGAATCAAAATGACTCAGTTTTGTCTCCAACATAAAAAGTTGCAAATTCACAGTAAACACATTTTTGAAAGAAGTCACTGTTCTTGAGTTTCATCAAAGGTAATAATTAATTGAGAATATGGCAGCTAGATTAACTTAGATTGTCTAAAAAATCCGTAACAAGATTTGGAAACCATACACTGGTTTGGATAATGCAAGAGTTCTGAATAATCAATAGCATTCAATGGGCTTAAGGTATGATAATTCACATATTAATGTATACAGCGAAAACGTACACCTAGTGTACTTAATCCCACTATTGTTTTGTTTCATACATTTAGCCAGTTCAAATGTTCTGTCCATGCATAACAATGCACAATAGCCTATCCTATACTTTGATTGACAGGCCTCTTTTGTGCAGTAAAATTAATTCGATACTTCTTTTGTCATTTACGATTTAGTTTACAAATCCTTTGTCCTTTAATGAGATAAATTATGACAAACTTAAACAGGCTAATTGTCCGTTTTCTGTTCGTTAAAAGTATGTTCAATACCTTATCCACAGTTGTGTCCATTATGTGTACGTTTAATTCTTTATAAATACGATGGTGTCCGTTTGGCACACATTTAGCCTGTGAAACTTTTGTACGGTATTTGTAAGTTTGGGCTTTACATTGTGATGTTTGACTGAGCTTAATTATGTATTTTTTTAATATATAATTGAAAGAGAATAACACAGCTAAGTTGCAAATTTTAGCTTTATTTATAGTGAACTAAATTAGAGCACAGTGAACGCTCAAAAGAACCACGAAAATTAGCTCTTTTTTCCTAAAAGTAGTCTATATTCTTCATAGTCTGTAAAATAAAGGTGGGGAGACATGCGTAGCCTAGCAGATAACTCCTCGACTGTTAATCACTGGGCATTGAAATTTGTGAGTTCGAATCCGGTGGGCGGCATGTGTAATGTCCTTGAGCAAGATACTTACCCTAATGTGCTCCTCTCCACTTAGGTGTCAAATGGGTATTGGCTCTAGTCAATGCTGGGAAGGTAACAGATTCACAGGATAAGAGGTTGGCGAACCCCTCACCGCAAATATAACAAGTCTGGCCCAAACGCTTCGTAAGAGAGATGGGCACTCCAACCTGTGAAATACAGGCCATCCCCTTTACCTGTACTTTGCCTTTTAAAAGAAAGGTTACCATAATTTGTATCTTCCACCAAAATTTTCAGTAGGTAAATGTACTATGTAATGTGCTTTTAACATGATTGCATAAGACATGTCTAGGGGGAAGTCCTTCTGTGATAAATAATGAGACATACACTCGCGCTCGAAAGTATTTCCGCACAATTAAAAACTTTCAAAAACCTCATTTTTTTATAGTAAGTGACCTAGAATCATCAGATTCATACTAGTATAATAGGTAACTTATCTATTCAATATGAATAAATTGAAGTTTGTTTTAAAATTTAATCTTCCATTGCCATAGAAATGGCTGATTTATTGGGCCATATACAATCACATCACAAGTACAAATCTCATTAATATGTAACTTATCAATAATTCATAACCTCATTATTGCCTTGTAAGTTAGTAACCGGATAGAATATTTTAATGTTGTAAGTTTTAAAACAAATGCACAGAAATGTATATAAACTGAATTTTTCAAGTGCAGATGAAAGTAGTAATGTGCATTACACGCCATATTTTTCAAATGCAATGAATGCAATTCCAGATTAGCTAGTTCGATAATTATACAATATTGATTAATATTGACTCTGTCCAAAAATGATGAAAATCGAATAAATGCCTTTTGAGATATGGCTTAATAAAGTTTTTTTGCAGAAATACTTTCAAGCGGGAGTGTACATCGTGTCAACGGTTTTATCAAGCTGGTTTTCCTTGTACATTTTATATCTACTAGCTAGATGATTAGGTCTTACTATTTTGAATCAATCTTCTTGTCTTATCCATGATGTTTCTCGATTTTCTCTATCGTATATCATTGTGATAATGATAATATTGTAGCCCGTTTTTTTTTATATTTTCCAAATGTTCGTGTTTTTCTACAATTATAAGGCAGGCAGGCAAAGATGAACATGTTTTTCTCTTCTTAATAGTCACACAAATTTCGAGATACTTTTTTTTAGTCATACAAATTTCGAGATACTTTTTTTAGTCATACAAATTTCGAGATATTTTTTTTAGTCAAACAAATTTCGAGATACTTATTCTTAGTCATACAAAATTTCGAGATACTTTTTTTTAGTCATACAAATTTTTGAGATACCCCCCCCCCCCCCTTACTTGAGTTTCTTGAACTTTTCTCATATACGCCTGTTGATGTATATCATCCTGAATTTCTGATCACATTCTGTTAATCTCTATCTGGTATGATCGTGATAAATACTACCATTTATTTTCACTGTTGTTGCATTTTGGTCAGCAGGCGCACGTCTTACAAATTTACATTTTTGTCCACTCATTTATGCCCACATTGCTCTTATGTTACCGATCATGCCATATTTGAATACACAAGACAGTTTAATAATTTTACCGTAGGCATAAACCTAGCTCCCCCCAGAAATTTGGATTTTGAAACTTAGGTGCATAAGTTCAAAAGAGGTTAAATTAAGAGTTTGACCAGGTTTAAAGATAGACCTGGTTTAGGTAGAGTTTTTTGTTAACAAATCTTCCTCAACCAATATTACAATATTTTGTGTAAGATATTTTGCTGAATCTTTAATTTTGAAAGTTGTTGCAGTTCAAACATGCTACAAAAGGCTCTTTCATGGCAATAGAAATTTGACTTAGACCTGGTCTAACTTTAAACCTGGTCTAACTCCTAAACCTCTTTTGTGCATACGGAATCACATCATTCTGGTGACATATATCCCCCTTTATTCTTTTTCCAGATTTTTGTGCTTACCTATACTTGATGATGATCCATAGTTAACAGCATCACGATGTCCCATGCAAAAAGAAACAAAACAAACAAAACAGTTTAATAATTTTCATTTATAAACATATTCAATATTCTCATATGCATTGGTAAGAAGTCAACAAAACACATTGTTCTAGTTTAAAATTTGCTGATTTGAATCTGAAACAACTTTAACAAATCTGTAGATTTTCTGTTTTGTTTTAATAATATTCTTATTTAAGTTTCAGGCATGGACATTGGTTTATAGATTCCAAAAAGCAATTTTGTTCCAATTTTTACCTATGCAAATTTTAGTTTGGCTTAATTTCCAGCTATTACAAATGGCAAAAAACGATGGCTTGTTGGCATAGGATCTAAGTTATGATCACATGCATTGACTTCTTCATCTAAATAATTTACAATCAGGAGTTTATATGTGATGACTCATCCCGAAAAGGGAGACTTTGCGACAGAACACTTTTCGAGTAAATGGTGAAAATAGACAACAAAAAATAAAGAAAATAATAAGAATTTCCAGCAGATTTTCTGTTGTATAATTTGATTGCCTTAGTCAATTTTAACAAGGTGGAAACCATTGAGAATTTGCTGAATGTGTGCCATAATGAAACTTGCCCAGAATGTTACATTTTTTGCCAGAGTGTTAATTCTTTTGATCAGAATTGTTTTAAACACCCTATCAAACACATGTGTAAAGTTTGGTTAAGAAACTCCAACTGGAAATGGGTTAAATTAATGTTTTTAGTTAAAAAGTGGCCAAATTTGCCCGTAAAGTGGCCAAATTCGCCCATTTTAAGGCTCATTTTGGAGTAAAATAGGCAATTCTGATTGCAGATTGTATAAAATTCAAACCTAATTGAATAAAAAGGATTGACTGTTTCTATGTAAAACAGATCAAATTTTTCGTCAAACCTACTTTTAAGTTTGTCAGAACCAAATTTAAGGGTCAAAATTAGCTTTTTTTCCAAAAATGCCTGTTTTTTGGTCGATTTTGGCCAAAAATGACGATTTCTGACTCACTCCCACACATAGCCTAAATTGTTGTGAGGGTTAAAATTGATTTGAACTGAACCATGCAGAAAGGTCAAACTTAGACGCATTTTTTTTCTTTTTTCAAAAAAATGCATATTTTTAAAGTTATAAACAAAAAAGTGAAAAAATGGGTATTTTAGTGTCACAAGATTTACATAGGATTTATTATCAAGTGAAAGTCATAGTGTTTGACTCAGATGTGGCTGTGCCTAACAAGGCCTCATAAAAAACAAACTTGTTTCTCGTCCTCTCCCTCATCATCTTTTGGTGCCGCAACACTTTTTTTTTGCAAAAAAGGTGTTGAAAATTGAGCTAAATCGTTCAAATATCAAGACCCCGCTTTCCTCTCTGAAGGATTCTTTTAATTTTTTATGTTTTTAACGTCAGAACTGTCGTCAAAGCAACATCAATCTATATCACGTCGAGCAACTGAATATGCAGCAACTGAAAGTAACATCTACCAAAGGTAAATCTGGATTGCTCAGGCTTTCCCAACCTTAAAAAAAAAAACTCCCTCCCTACTCACATTTTGAGAAACCTTTGAACGAGAAACAACTTATTTTTCTTATGTGGCCTGATATAAGATTTGCACCATTAGATATCCAGGGGGATAGGAAGTTGGGGTGACGGTTGGATAATTTTTTTCCATCATATCTTTGGTATGTTTTCTATTTCTTTCTTTTTCATTATATTCAATTATGTGATTACATGAGGATATTTTATATCTACGAATTCAAGCAGTGAATTTCTGTTTCCAAAAAACTTCCTCCCCCTCCCCCTCAGATATCTAATAGTACTTGCCTTACATGTTTCAAGCAATGGGTAAACAATACGCATTGAGGCATGGTTTATCTAGCAAATACAAACCCCCAGGCGGTGGCGGACACGATAAATAGCATCCACTAGATTTAGGGACTAGTGATTTCAAAAACGCAAATTTAGGGTACGATTTACGTGTATTTCTATTGGGTCACGTGACTCACGTATTGAAGTAAAAAATTCCAAAGATCATATTTTTACCTTTCCTCAAAAAAATGCAAAAGTGTGCTTATAGTAATCAACATAAATATGTCATTCCAAAACCGCTGGGGATCACGCGTGAACCCCACTTTTTATATATGTTATCATATTTTTTTACCGATTACGAAAATAATTTTAGTGATCATCCCGGAAGTAGTATTTTTCCATGAATCCCAACGGCTTCATGCCAGAGGGGGTATAGGACATGATGTCACCGTGGATCGGCTACGATACCGTCAGGCAACCAGCAACAGTTGCCACGACCACCATCCTCTGCAAACCCCTTAAAGCCATTTAGTTCCATAAATATTTAATATGTTTGCTACTTAAGACGCATAAAAATTGCATCTTCTTGTATAAATGCAGAGTGTGGGGATGACATTTTAGCAGTTTTCAATTTCTGTCATGAATGTTTGCTTTGGTTACTTTCTATTAAATTCACAAAGTTTTAAAGGTACATTGTCCGATTTTTCAAATTTTACTTTTCACTGTCATATGAAAGATCACTACTTAAGATGCTTCCATTTCAAATTTCAGTCCAATCGGAACAACCGTTTTAAATAAATGAATATGATATATTTATAGAGGATAGCCTCATCAGTACCTAGCACTGCTTTCCATGAGTGTCCTCCGTCAGATGGTCAGGTTTATTTGCCAGTTTAAGTGCAGGAGGAAAACCGGAGCGCCCGGAGAAAGCAAGTTTGGACTGGCAACCAATTACACATACAGCGCCTAGACCGGGCTTCTAACCCGTGACAGTCCTGTGGGCTCGTTGGTGCAAGGCGAGGGAAGTACCGCTGCGCCACCTGCTTCCCCTATGATTTTATGCGCAATTTTGTATTTTCCATTTGCCTAAACTTTACTGTGTAAATAATTTTATTGTTACCATAAAATTAATAATTTTTTCACCTTTTCACTTATATCTCTGCAACGCAACATGTTAAAATTGCACATGGGCAATTAGAAAAATATGAGTAATATTTTGGTATCAGAAGATTCTCAGAAAGTTTGAAAAAATGCTGACCCAATCGCACAGGGCTCCTTTAATGTTGATTTCCCCAATTTTAGCTGGTTAGATTTGATATTAGTCAATTTAGACAATGCATTTCAATTAGGTAATAAAACAAGCTACAGTTGTTCACCAGGGGGTACTCAAATTTGATTGGGATAGGTACGTGCCTCTGGGAAAATTGAAGAGCCACCCATCCAAATACCAATTTTCAAGAAAAAGGGACCAATCCATATATCATATCGCCCACATTTTGGGTAAGTTAATCAAAAACCACATTTTTCTGCCCAAATTTGCACTATTTTGGCAAAATTGTCTGAAGTTTTAAGAAATGTCAAAATTATTTGGCGAAAATTTTAGAAAATTTTGAAAAATGAACCTATCAAAATACCACATTTTGGGCTCTGTGTCTTATCCAAAATGAAACACTGTTAACCGCTAATCAATCTAAGCACTTGATTGGCCCGTGCCCTGAAGGCATTTGTTTTCAGCGTCAAACACATAACATGCATGACGCATTGGTGATTGTGCAAATTTATTGTAACGCATAGTTAAACGCGGTGCATCATGCAGAGGTCACCCACATATATAATACATCATCATTTTGTCAACTTCTTCACCATAGCCTTCCACTTTCGAACAATTGCTGTGTACAGTCAGATAGGGCGAATGAGCAGCCAAGGTGTGTAATTCTACTGGTCAAAAGGAGCCATATAGTCAAACGCTGACATCAAGTGCACAAGCGTATCAAAATGGCTGCCATTTGACGTATTGCATATATATCAAAAAATCAGAAAATCAAACATTTCTATCTTGTCTAAGTCACCTCAAGTTTTCCTTTGAACACCGTTACCATGGTTACTGTAATATCTTATTTTTCAAATTGTTTGCATAAGAAAATAAAACATTAGGCCAAAAAAAAATTGTTGTGTTGCCCTCCCCCGGCCGGGTCGAAATTGTGGAAAATCCCGACCCGGGTTTTTTTTTTCATCAAAACTCTTGATTTTTAATATTACTTGAGTTGCACAAATATTTTGCCTGATTTCAAGTCCCGAAAATGTTTCAAAATTCACCTTTCAGTAGCAAACAACCATGTATCCCACACTATTTACACATGGCATCTGTAATTGTTATAAAAAA
>JXSR01S057019.1:0-17245 GCA_000969725.1 Ophiothrix spiculata | reverse complement strand
AAAATTGCCCATAAAATCAAAACGGTTTGACCAATTTAGCTGAAATTTGAAACTTAGATCTATTGAGTGATCTTCTTTCATGACATTGAAAACTAAATTTTGAAAAATCGGACCAAGGTCCTTTAATTGATGCTGTTCAATAACTTACCTTGATTCAATTTAACACATGAGAAATTTAGCCCGAAGTAGTGAAGTTGTTTTTTTTTATTCTATTTGGTCCAAGTCACTCGTCATTTTGACGTCACCATCAAATGTTTGGTAGCGAAAAAAATCATGTTGAGGCCAAATATAGCCTAACCCCTAAACCCTATAGTGGTAGGTCGTAGGCCCCAATCCCTCTGGTAGGCAGAAGGGTAGTTTTAAGGCTGGGGTAGACCTTCAAATGGCATAAACCGTTTTTGTACTCTAATTGCATAAACCATATACAAATATGCATTTATAGAAGCAGCTTTTTACTCTGAACATTATGGTGATATCAGTTTTTGACCAAAATTATGATAGAAAAATAAGAAGATGCCATACCGTAAAGCAAAAAGCATAGGGCCTACATGATATAGATGATGCCGGATTTGAAAATGGACATATTTCATATTTCAGGCCATTCCCAACAATAGACGTTGTTTTCCGAACGGGACATTTTGAGTCAACATTATTGAGTTTTTAAAGAATAATTGTTTGAAATATCCTAAAACTCTGGTAACAGCAGAAATTATTATAGCCCTAATAGCTCCTAATAATATGCTGTTAAAGATCCAGTGCTGTATCGTATCCCTTATCTTACAACTATGTTTACTCCGATCAAAAGTCATATTTACCAACTTCTGACCTTTCGTTGACTCGATTCAAAACGGTTCATGAATAATTTGTTTGGTATTTGAAAGCACTTCATTCTACTTCGGCATGTTTTCACGAATATTGGTGAGGGTGAACTGATATTTTTAAAGATTTTGTAATTTAATTAACACTTACTACATACACTCCTGACTACATACTATATTTACAAGGTAATATAGGGCTTACAGCATATTATGTAATTAACTTCTTTTTGCAGTGATCCATGCATAAAACAATTTCATGCCTGGAATTCCTAAAGAGCGGAATCGGATTCTAACCAAGTTTAATAGTCACTCTTATTTTGGTTCCGGTTCGTTCTGTCAGTTTTACATCACGTGATCCCGGAACTGATCCGTAACTTCGGAAAATATAGTTTTGTTGTATTCTATATTGGAATGACGGATTTTGGTGTATGTAACATTGGTGGCATAAGACATGACACTGGTAGTCGCTTGGAATGTTCATTTGCCTGGTAAGTTTCATGTTAAAATAGACGACAACCTTGAGTAGTTTTGGGTCATTCGAGAAAAGCATAGCCTACTCCTTGAACTATAAAGCTTTCCCGGTAAGCTTACAGGTGCAGGTTTACACATAAAGCAAAGTATTGTATGAAGGCTAAGTAATTCTGTATAGTATGCACGTAATAGCATATTATTATACGATTCCGGGCTACGATATCATAAATTACCTATAACCAGTACCAGATTTCTACTGTGGGCCTGATGATGGGCTCGGGCCCAGGGCCCTGAGGTCCAGGGGCCTTTGGCCATGGAAAAAAAGGCAAGGGAGAAAAAAAAAGAGGAAAAAAAAGGAAATAAAAATGAAAAAGTAATTTTTTATTATGGAAGTTACTGCTGTTTATTCTTGAATGAACGCAGGGAATTCGATAGGTAATATTGACGAATGACGATGTCTGATACACATCCATGTTAGAGATCAATGGACATGGTTTTAAAATGCATGCGATAGTGACCGAGTGTGATTTTACTTCCTTTTGACTATAATATATTACAGTAAAACATTCTTAAGTTTTAGGTTCCTCGAGTATAATATTCATAATTTTACCTGGGAAGATATTGCAGCCATAATAGGCGGACGGGCAACGGTGGCGTTTTGGCGATCGCCACATGTGCCGCTTGGTTTGGGGCCGCTCAGGGCCGGTTACTCACAAAGGAGAAAGAGGGAAGAAAACGGAGAAAAGAAAGGGGAAAAGAAGGAGAAAGAAAAAAAAAGAAAAAAAAAGAGAAGGGAAGAAGACTTGCATAAACCCCCAAATTTTACGGGGGCTTCGCCCTCTGGACCCCACCGAGGCCCTAAGGCGAGCCCCTTGACCCAACCCGTTACACGCTACGCTGCTGCTGGCAACTTTTCTCATAACAATGTTCATCTTAAGCTGATATGTTTCATCTTGTGACACCGTGTCGAATAATAAATAATATGTGCTGTACATATTTCTATGGACCCCACCCGTTACACGCTACGCTCGCTTCGCTGCCATGGTTGAAAGGGCCGCTTTTTTTTTTGCCACGGCCGGTTTGAGAACCCAACCCGCCCATGGTTGCAGCAATATAGTATGAGCGAATTGTTTTTTCTGTAAAGCGAATATGAATGATGGTCAAGGAAACTGATTGTTTTGAAGTTTATTTCATGGAATTTGAGGTCTTTTGATGAACAGCCCAACACGTTTACAATCTTGGCCATCGTGCACAGGTGTTGGTGTACATAGACCTCTTGATCATTTGAAAAAATGGTATTAGTAGGCAGAAGCCAACCGTAAATAACCTTGTTTATGAATAATTATAGCACAGGTTACACTTACAAATTGAGAAAATTGAAATAAAAATTTGACTTTCGTATGAAAATTCGAGATATCATGGAAAATGGTGTCAAATTGGTTGAAAATCCAATATGGCGCCTATGAAATGCATTGTTTTCTTTTAATAAATGGGTAAAATAGAAGTTTAGGGATCGAAGCCAATTCACCTTTCTGTCTTAAAAAAGCATAGACATATAACTGACACTTATATCCTATGGAAATTGAAACAAAAATTTGTTTTTGTATCAAATAATGCATTAAAGACCAAATTCAAACATGGCCGCCATGCGCCACTGAATAAATGATTGGGCTGTAACCCTGTGCGTGATGATTTGCACAATTATTCAGAAATAAAGTCTTAATTTTCGCATCGAACATTTTATCATTACGTACCGTTCATGCGTTGAACTTTAATATAATCGTTCATTATCATGTTCCGTGTACCAAAATAGGCTAGTAAAAATCAAAAGGGGGTCAAACAAATTGCAAAAGTAACGACATTTACAGGAAAATATCAGACATATGCATAGGGCATATCACGTGACCCCTGATATAACCTTTCACGTTTTTGGATATAACTCATTAACCATACTACGGAGATGGGTAAAAGTATACTTTTTCTAATTCTTCGTGATGAGTGGAATACCAACTATGCAAATTAATCGGTGTGAGCAGGTGTGAGAGGATCAGAAGCGGGTTAGCGTAGCGGTAATTTCCTCGCTTTGCACCACTGAGTCCCGGTGTAGCAGGAATGTTAGTCCACCGTTCTTATTGTCGGGGTTGTACAGTAAAGTATAGGCTTATGACTCTCGCGCAACATAAGTTTCACGCTTTACTGCGTTATGGTCTATGGAAGGTGGACTACCATTCCAGGGGGACTACGATTACTTTCACACCGGGTTCGATTCCCGATCCCGGCGCTGTATGTGCATTTGGTTTTCAGTCCATGCTCGCTTCCGCAGGTTCTTCTCCGGGTACTCCGGTCTTCCTCCTGCAACCAAAACGGATTTAATTAAATAAAGATCTTGACCCCAATGGAAATAAGCTTCATTGGAGGCTTTCTTGGGTTATCCTTGGCGATTAGCCTAAAGAATTCTTTTCCACTAAGTAGATTTTTCAAGATTTTTGATATGTTATTGTATATGTTTGTCTGATATTACCCTGTAAATACAGGGTGTCCAAAAATTAACTACACATTTTTAAATGCTTATAACTTTAAAACTAGGATTCATTTCATTTGCAGTTAATTTTGGACACCCTGTATCATTACTTTTGCAATTTGTTTGACCTATGGCTTTAATTTTCATTCAAATGATTAGCCTAAAACTTCCAAAACCTTTTTACAGAAGTGTTGTATACTTATATATATATATATGGCGCGGCTACTTAGGTTGTGTTCACACACATTAGGCATGGCTAATGGTGATTGGCTCTAAGCGAGACAACTTAGCAGTTGTGTTCACACAGTCATATACACGACTTGCGCGTTAAAACTTGGGCTTAAAACTTTCAATACTAGTGATATACCTTCTAAAATTCCGTTCACACTGGGAATTTGCTCGTGAGCGGCTCACGAGCGAGATTAGTCAATTCATATGTGTGAACACGCCCTTAGTCGACTCTTTGCCAGAAACTAAATTTCCGAACAAACTTAATTTCCGAAGTGTGTAGGCTACCGTTAACTCGTTAGTGATCTTTCCAGGATTTAAAATCTTATAGAATTTTAAACTTCATTTTCATTTTTACTCTTCATTGCAGATACAATAACTACCAGAACAGTCTTTCAGAAGATAGAATTTTTAAATAAGCTGATTTAGCATGGGTGTTGGTTGTAGACGAGGTCGCGCCGGACGGCGACGTGCTCGTAATCGACGTCGAAGACAAATACATCACCATCATCGACACATTCATCATCGGAATCATCGCCGCCGCCAACGGCATCGGACCAACGTGGCATTAGCCGCTAATATAATATCTACAAATCAATCAGTCGGGGTAGTGACACCGGCTCCATATTCGGGTCTTCGTAAGTTCGGTGTATTTCTTTCCATGCCAGGAACTATTTTGACATGTATATCTGTCGTTAACGCGGTTATGATGATTCCAGGATCTATTCTTCTCGGTGTTGGTAACGCAATGATTATCATTTCAACTATCTTATCTTTCATTTATGACTGGGAACGTAATTTTCCTGGACCTGATGCACACAACTGGAATGATAGAATTCGAAATGATGCCAAGTTTTTGTCTTATGTCTGGTTGCTTATTGGGTCGGCATTGGCATGTACAGGATTTGTCCAATACAGTCGACATCCTTTGGCAATAGCTGGTTGTAGCATCATCGGTTTAGCAGTGATTGTTTTACTTGTTGGTATAATCTTACGACAATGTATTGATTTTGAGGAAATGACCAATAATTCTTCACAGCCTCAAAATACGACAACAACATCAGAAGAGACGAATGCTTCTACATTGCCCCGTATGACAGGTGATATCGAATCCAATCCGGACTCCATACCTGCTATGTCCGATAACTCTAATCCAACAACTGATGTAGCATCGTCTGTTTCCTCCGAAGAATCAAACACTTCATACAAACAGTTAATCGGCGATCTTCAAGTGTTAGGAATAATACTTTTCATTCCGGGAGTCTGTTTCTCGTGTATAGGCTGGATAAGATATTATGATCGCCTCGTGGCGGGAACACTTGGCGCCATTCTTCTTTCTATCGGTGGAATGTTAATACCGATTTCTGTATTTACGGTCTTCTGTAAAACCAGCGAAGTAGTTGAAAAGAGACGTGCACTAACCAAAATTACAATAATGTTTTTTGTCAGTGGAGTTCCTATGACCGCAGTAGGATTCACTCATCTGATGCCAGGTTTGGCACTGGGTAGCGTAGGTGCCTGTCTCACAGGGCTTTCATTGATATGTTACTTAACTGGAAAATGTTGCTATGAAGAACAACAGGCAGAAGGTACAACAAATGTCAACGTTTTACCAGTATTTCAGATTGTTCATGAACAAAATCAGAATGAATCGGAACATCCATCAGGGTCATCGAATGACCCGTCATTTTCAGGGTCATACCTTGCGCATCCAACATATACTAGTTCTGAAATGCCAAACCCCGCCTTTCCAGGAACATACCATCCATACCCAACAGGTTCATCTTTTGACCACCACGTCTATCCAGGTGCGGCAGGAATTAATCCTGCCTACCCACCTGCAATGTATGGACCAACTACTGCACAGTCTGCTGATAATGACCTGCCATCTTATACGGAATCCAAGGACATGCCTACACCAGGTTTTCCGCCATCTGAAATGTAAGTTTTTAGCGTTTGGATCATTGTAAAGACGGGACTAAATAGGCTGTGAAAATTATCGTAAACGGGTTTTTTTTTTCGAGCTAGAGCACTACATACATACATGCGTATTGTAAACAGGCCATCAAATTCACTAAAAAATAAGGGGTCACTTCAACCGGCGATTGCCTATCAGTTCTGGGTGGTTCAACTGGAATAAACAATAGCAAACCGCCCAGAACCACCCAGAACCGGCAGACTACCACCGGTTGAGTTTTGAAGCCCCCTAAAAAGAGTATCCTTTCACACAATGGTCGATGGTCAGGCCTATGTAGGTTATGTTTACTTGTTTGGGGTATAAAGCATATCTCCTGTTAATTACCAGATCCCCATTAGGTTTTTTGTACTATTAAATAAGAGTATATCCAACATGCATTATACTGGTTTTCCAAAATCTTCATATTTCTATTACATATCGTGTATGTCGCTCATCTGTCGCTGTGACATGATGTTACAAAATATAATCATTAACTTATATCGTCCTCCGAATCACATTCCAAAGCCGAGACTCCAAAGATTTAAACATATATAGGTCACCATTTAGACATGTCTGACGCAGTTGTAGGATTTAGTATATTTTACTGACGTGAAACTTACTGTGGAATGTCCACGGAATCCTCCAATATTTCCACAGTATTTAATTTTCTACTTCGATAGAGTTCTTTTCTTGAATAAGTTGAAAGATGATTTCAATTACAATATATCAAGAAAATGGTTGGAACAAAATCAATTTGGTGGTGGGCTGATTCTTTTTCAGAGTGAGGCACGAGCGACCTCTACCTCCCATAGCTCACCTTTCCTCTTTATTAGTTCTTATTTTCTCAACATCCAGTTGCCTAGGTTTAGCTTCATCTCCTGCTGGTAGGGTTTAGAGGCGCCTAGCCTGGGAAAAACCAAGACATCACCGGTGCCTCTGAGGGGTACATACACACAGACCTCCACAGTGGCGGCAAGGCGTATCCCATATGACTCAGTATGGATGGCAACTGGACCATATGTTGATTCTCTTTTCTTTATGGCTGAAAGAGTGGCAACCACAGACCCATTGTAGCCAACGACAAGATATCATGAGAGCACAACTTACTATATGACTCAGTATGGGTGGCAACTGGACCAAATGTTGATTCTCTTTTCTTTATGGCTGAAGGAGTGGCGACCACAGACCCAACGATAAAAATATCATGATAGTACAACTTACTAGCACCAGGGTTAAAGCCCCTGCCTGTTCCAGATCCTCCAATCTTCTATGGATGTTCTCATAAAGCATGATGGGTTAGTCTCAAAGCCAAATGGAAGGATTAACCTTGTCCTTGATATTGATAAGGATGACTTGGATAATTCTATTCGTCGAAATACACCATTCAGCATTAGCACATTTAATGTTAGAACTATCAGCTCTCAAGCCAGAAAGGAAGAACTTGCTCATCATTTCAATATTGACATCACCTGCTTACAAGAACACCCTGAAGTGTTACTCCAAGAGAATCTCGATACCCACACGCTAATTACAGCCTCGGCTGAGAAGAACAGCATCAATGCCACCATCCGAGGAGTTGGTCTTCTTCTATTCCAAAGAGCACTAAAAGCTTGCCACAGCATTGTCAAGATCAGTGAGCGCATCATAGTCATAACATAAACTGACAATCCCGCAACAGCTATCATCAGTTGCTCTAGTCCCATAAATGTAGAGATGAATGACCCTGATGAAGTTAGCTTCTACTCGGATCTATCTGCAACTGTCTCTGCTGTACCAGCACATAAGTTGCTCTTCATTGGAGGAGACTTCAATGCTCAACTTGGCCAAGACAAGGTAACCTTCTCATTCCATAAAGAATGTAACAAAAAGTAACAAAAATGGTAAACTCGTCATTCAAATCTTGTGGACTTTCTGGTCAACATGGTCTACTTGCTGCCAACATTACATTCGAACATCGTCCAGGTAGACTGTGTACACACATGAATCCCTCCGGACACCGAGTACAGCTTGACTATGTTCCAGTAAGAAGAAAATGACAGAACAGCATTAAGAACTACAGAGCTTATTAATCATTTGGAAGTGTTGGATCTGACCACCGAATTGTGACATGCAAATGCCAGATCAGCTACAGGCAAAGCAAAGTTCCAAGGAGAGATCCCATAAAACAGGTGGACTGGAGAAAGCTATGTGAGGAATACACACTCTCTGTTCCAGATGGAGAACCCAAATAATAGTAGTGCTTAATACGACCTCTTAGTTACTGCGACCAGAGAAATAGCACTCGAAAGTCTGCCAAGAAAGGATCAGAAGTCACATATCATCTCGTACAGTGCGGCAGTGTCAAACGCAAGAGACCATTTGAAGAAAGCCTCTAAAGCACACAACCTTCGCCCTACCAGAGGGTCTAAAGCAAAAGAAGCTCTTGATGATACCTTTGCAAAGGAGCTCGAAAATTACCTAAAGACAAAAACCAGTTATCTTGAACGAGCTCACATATCTAGGCGACAAAACGAAGCACGGCAAATCCTGAGAGAACTTACCAGTAAAGAATCCTAACCTATTATTAGGATCAAAGGTACATTATATCAATCATATATCATATCAAACTTTATTTCCATAAAATTTTACAAGTAACATCAAGAACATAAACAAAACAGGCAAAATTTATGGAGGAGTGGACTAGAAGGCCAGAAAGGCCTGTATGATAGTCTACCCCTAAAAAAAAAAAAAAGAACTTACACATGAGATGTATAAAAAAGACAATAAACAAGACCCAAAACAAGACATGGCAAGGACGGGCTCAAAAGTCGAGAAAACACTGTGAGAGAAAAATAAAATCACTAATAAATGCAGACGTTAGAAATTCATTCATATTTTCCAATAAGGGATTTTTTGAAAGTGATTCGAAAATGTTTGACAGATTTTGAATCTTTTAATGACTGGGGGAGTGAATTCCAAAGGATAGGACCGCAAGATCGAATACCGTGATCGGAGAACGATTTTTTATTTTTAGTTATGTTAAGGTCATTGACATGTCTTGTTTTATAGTTATGGATATCAGAACGTTTTCTGATATCCATAACTATAAAACATCTACAGGTGAGCGTCTTGAAATCTGGTACAATCCCTTCAAAGGGCTTCTTGAAAACACCGACCAGCAACCTGTAAATCTGTCTTCTCCTTTCTACAACCTGAGAGTTTCTGACCAGTTGCCAATAGCTACCAGTCAATTTACTCATGAAGCACTTCAAAAGGTTGTCAAAAAAGCTCAGTAGTTCAAAAACACCAGGACCTGACAACATCCCAGCTTTCATATGGAAGCATGACCTTTTCCAAGAGCAACTTCTAGAATTCTGCACTGAAACTCTTTTGGGTAATAAACCAAAGGCATTTTCCACCTCATGCATCATACAACAAAAAAGTGATCTACAGCAACCCGGAAACTACAGAGGAATCTGTCTATCTGCAATTGCGGGAAAGGTCTACAACTCGCTTCTTCTCAATCGTATAACTCCACACATTGATCCCATTCTTCGAAGGAACCAAGATGGATTCCATAGGAATAGATCTACCCTATCACACATTCTTGCTCTAAGAATTGAGAATCTCAAAGAGAAGGGCATCCATAGTGTTTGTAGACTTCTCGAAGGCCTTTGACAGTGTTAACCAGAAGACAATGATGCATATTTTATCCCTGAGGAGATTGTGAGTGCCATTGCTATAAATGTATGACCACCCAACAAGTTTTGTGCAGAGCATGGATGGTCCAACCAATGAATTTATTACAATTTATTCTTCAAGGGGACACTCTTGCTCACTTCCTTTTTGTTATTGTGCTCGACTATGTATTGCGACAGTTAACTGACACCATGAGTGATAAGGGCCTCTCTATTGGCAGAAGATGTGGATGTCAAAGTCAAAAGTATTTGACAGATTGCCTAGATGATGTCGCCCTGACCGTAGAACTATCATCCGCTCAAGATCTACTGGTTGCATTCGAAGAATCGGCGCTAATAGGGTAGGACTAATGTTCAAAGAAGACCGCATTCCTGACCCTCAATGAAATATCTGATCTTTCTCCTCCTATACGCTCAATGAATGGAACTGCCATCAAGGAAGTAGACGACTTTAAATACCTTGGGTTATATGTACTTGATAGCAAAAAAGACTTCTTGACATGAAAGGGACAAGCATGGATTGCCTGTAACAAGCTTGATGTCATATGGGAAGTCTGATATTACCAGCGCAACCAAGATTGAATTCTTCAGGGCATGTGTATAAAGCATCTAATTATATGGCGCAGAAACATGTACTTTGGAGAAAGAGCTTCAGGATCGCTTAGATGGCACCTACACCAGGCTACTAATGAGTGACCAAAATATGTCCTGGAAACAACATCCAACTAAGCATTAGATTTATGGTGATATACCCCATCTCTACAACCGTGGTACAGAGGAGAGCCCAGTTTGCTGGTCACTGCTTTCAAGCCGAGGACCAAATCATATCGGACCTTCTTCTGTGGAGACTGCCATGTCCAAACAGAGGCTGTAGACCTTTAAAGTACCCTGATACCATATGTAGAGATACTGACTTGAACTTCAATGAGCTTGGAAGTAGTGGAATGTGTAATAAAGATGGTTGGCAAAGATGTGTGTCATAGATCTCGACGGAAGTCGAAGGATGATGATGATGATGGTCTGCATCGCACAGATACATTTTGTACACCATGTCATTCAATTCTAAGGTAATGTTTCACGTCAGGGAGTATCATGGAACAGCCTCAATTGACCAATCATAGGTCAGGATTTCATTCTGTCACATCAGTGCGTCCAACAGAATTCTATGCTTATAGCGGGCTTGACCTTCGGTTTACTCCCATACGTACATTACCTTGATATACATTTGATGACTTACCACGTGTTTTTCTTTAAATTTTATTCCCTATGTTTTCTTTTCAGGCCAAGTGCACCTCCAATAGATTCTCCGAATACAGACCAAGCAAATATCCCACCATTTCAGCCAATAAATGAAGAGGATCTTCCACCACCACCTTCATACGACGACGTTGTTAAATCAGGGACTCATAACACATAAATCTGACTTACACATTAGCCCTAATATAAGCAACATATCTGTAAAAGTAAATTTTCAATGAATGATGCGTTTCGTTATTTTTAGGGTGTGCAATAAGTTAATGCCAACAATAGGGTGCTTCTTGCTAAAGATATCATCCACTTGGCGCAAGGTAAACAGGGTTTTTACTATAGACCACATTCGTATGTTCCATAATGCATCTTATAATTACCGTAAACGCTTAGTTGACCATATGTGTGGTGCTCTGGCAAAATGAGCGGAAAGTCGCGATTGAAGATTTTGAATAAATGGCTGCTAAAGAAAACATGTGGTGAAAAGATCAAATTTCGTTTTTTGACATAAAGCGCATTAGTACATTATTGTTAATCTATACTTCACGTTTTGAAGGTCAATTATACCGGGAAGTACAATTAATCACGGGTAATTGATCGCGTTTTGCTATAATACACTATAGTAATCAGTAACTTTAGAATTGATTTGCGACAATTTTTTACTGCCAGATTTTGAGTGGACTGTCTTGTATTTCTATCTCTAAATGAAAATTGTAGAAAGAAAGTATGACATATTATATATCATTGGAAAGCTGAGATGATGGAGATTTAAAATACGACATAAACTGAATTTTGAAAATCGCGACTTTCCGCTCATTATGCCAGAGCACCACACATATTATTACCGTATTCTGCGCAAATGACGTCATGCGCAAAATGTAGTATTATGGTAGTTCGCGCAGAAATACCCGTATTTGCGGTACTTTCAAGATGCATTATGGGACATACGAAAGTGAACTATTAAAAGGCAGAACATATGCATGTGGAATTTAACTGTTTCCAAGAAAATATCAACTTACCCTGTGGGAACGTAAAGTAAAGATGTGTTCAAGGTCAAGAAAGATGGGATTTTACGATGCGGCTGAATAAAGCCACGTCATGCGCGGCTAAATCGGGCGGGTATCGATCCAACCGTTTCGCTGAAATGTTAAAGCGGTCATACCATGGTACACTGCATAATTCAATATGAGGTTGTGTAATGGTCATGGACTCATGGAATCCTGTCATAAATTTTAAACAGACATTCACCAATCTTAATAATTTTGCATTAATTTTTTTCCCATAAGTTGAAATTTCCTGAAGCCCAAATATTCTTAGCGTAGAATCAATTATTGTTTGCTTAATAAAATTATCATCCCGTTAAATAACATTATCATGATTATAGTTCGCCCTCTATATCGAGTTGGCTTACGTGTGTAATTATTATTCATTGTTAATGTGACCGTCCGCGAAATTCAAAAGAACCGTGTCCTTGCGACTAGATTAATGGGTTCAATGGTTCGAATCCCCTAAAACCCATTGGGCTCTAGAACGCGGGTCAGTTGTGCTTGATCAGGGAAAACAGAGAATGGGAAGTGAAACTTACGGGCTAATAAGTGTGCCTACCTCGAAAAGGTGATTTGATTATTGTAGCAAATAACCATTGTTATCTGCGCGTCAATCTGAAGTTGTTTACGACATTTCGCGAGGTGATGTAATATCTCTTTAACAGTCGTTGCGTTGTCACTAATACTAGTGAAGCATTTGATTTATGCAGGTTGAATGGCGAGTATACACAATTCGAGTAGGAGAACAGCCTTTGCATCGGGGCATAAGGTTAGAATTCCTGATTTGTTTTCTCACGAAGTAAGGGCTAAGAGTAAATTGTACAATTGTGTTGGAAGTGGCCATCTTTCTCTTTTTCTTGCTATCTTTTCTATTTTCGGCATTCTTTTAAAGATGCATTGGCCAGCATGCATAGATTAGCCATTGATGAGTTGGGCATTTTCACGGTCACGGAAGGACAATCACAGAATTTTTCTGTATTTCAAAAAAATACATTGCCAAAATTGAATTGGATAAAATAAAACTAATTCCATATTAAGTTGAGAATACCTGAAAGCATTCATATTCAACATGAATTTTTTCATAAAAATTCCTCTGTCGCAAAATATGCATATGAGATCGGTCACGGAAGGACATCAAAACGGACATGGTTTTTCACCTTGAGTACATTTGTGAAAATTTTTATGAAAGTTATGAAGAAATTTTATTTCAAAGTTACTGTATGCATTGCTTGGTGTTTTTGCAATAGTTTGCCATGTTCCACATCAAAATATTCCCTACAGTTATGTTTTAACAATGCGAAATGCGAAGGGATCATGGTCACGGAAGGACGGTAACGGAAGGACAATTTGTCCGCTGATTTTTGGGTGCACTGAACTGTAAAGCCTAGTCAGGATTAACAAAAAATACAACATCATGTGTAAATTTGATCCTTATTTAAGCCATTTAGAACAATAACACCCAAGTAAACAACCAAGAATGGGTTGAAAAAAATAAATGAAAATTACTACTTTTCATTATAAAAATCAAGAAATTTGACCAAAAAATAGGTTTTTTAAAGAAATTTCATAGACATCTTTGTTCAGTCTTTTCAAAATTAAGTTCATTTTAAAGAGCTTCAAAATAGCTTTCTTTGATACCAAATATATGGTGGTAGCATTTTTCATTGAATAGTTACATCCTTTTTTCAATATTTTTCTCATGTCCACTTTTTCGTGAAAAAGCCCAGTTCATCATGGATCTAATGGCATGTGTCCGTCACGGACCAACCGAGGTAAACAAACAGATCAGTTCTTTCTGTCACTGACCTGTTCATGGTGGGTACACACTTTGTCCATTGGCTCGGAAATAGGAGTTTCACGGCCCTGACTTGATCCGTTGTAGGTGTTCATTTGGACAGAGCCTGTGCAGTATAATATTCTTGTGTAAATTTGAAGTAGGCAGTTGTAAATTGGAGCCAGTCAGTAAAAGTTTTGTAAAGTTATATTATTGCTGGTGGTTTAGAGAGGAGTAGAGAAGGCCACATTTTGGAGGGAATTGAAGTTGAGCAAATATAACTCTGATAGGTAATGATCGCCCATCTTGTAGAGTTAGAGATAAAGATAGAGATGGAGATAGAGATAGAAATACACACATAGGTAAATTAGAGATGGAGATACTATATCAGAGCAAGAAAAGAACATTGTGCCAAACGTTCTAGCGCTATTTTTCTATGTTTCTTTGCAGGGGGATTCCAATTTTAAAGAATAGTGCAATAAGCAAATTCAATTTTTCACGGGTAACATTGTTTTTTAACTGTTTAAAGTTGGGTAAATTTTTAAAATATATGTAAGTGATATGACGCTTAAACTTACAGGACATGTTTAATTTAAAATTTTCTTTATTCATAAGCAAATGTCTGATAAAAATACGATATTTAGAAATAGTGCTGTTTTGAATCGGTCACTCACTATTTCATTGGTTTGTGTTTTAAAAGTGATCTCGCTCGTGAATTAAACTCTCCACATAATGTCAAACATCGTTCTCCCTGTGTTCTTGCTGTGTCTATGGTTTATTAAAACGAGTGTCAAACAAATATTTTTATGCACTTAAAATATATAGGCCCCCTATTTAATTAGGTGTTTCAATTTCAAGACTTAACCGGTGCCTCTGTCTGTGGGGTACATACACACAGATCTCCACAGTGGCGGCAAAGGCGCATCCACATATGACTCAGTATGGGTGGCAACTGGACCAAATGTTGATTCTCTTTTCTATATGTCTGAAGGAGTGGCGACCTCAGACCCATTATACAGGGTGTCCCAATAAAAACGCAACGAACTTTGAACTTTTATTTTGAGAGACCAGAGCACAATGGTGATCAAACGTTACAGTAATATTATAAAGTAGACCATTGGCTTTTACAGGAATTTTGTTTTGTTTAATTTGGATCTCTGAATCAAAAGTTATTGCTTTTGTAAAGACCCGAAAAATCTTGATGGTCTGATTTGTTAATCTGTAAAGTTTCACCTCTGGTGATGTCATTGTGTACACGTCGAATGTAAATTGCTAAAAACATCACATGATTAGGAGAAGCATCCCTTGAAATTTGAACCCATTCCATGACATAAGGACTTAATTTAATACTGATCTGCTGATATTAAGCAAGTTGTGGCGTCTGGTTTGGTCAACCTGTTGCGTCCCCATTTGCGGCCAAATGAATCAATAACTTAGTTGAGTTCTTAAACTCCTTTGTCTTCAGTTTTCTTCCGTGATTTCGGTTAAAGTCTTCATTAGAATACTTCTTTTTCGACTCTTTTGGTAGAAATTGTACCGTAAGCTACCCGATTGTCGCACCAGAAGTGAAAGATTCAAGGAATATGAGATGATCAGGAAGATCCGTACTTTAATTGAAAATTTTGACCTATTAAGTTAAAAAAAGAACTTAAGGTGGTTCTAACGGCTACGGTGTCCTGCACAGAATTTGTTCAAAATTTCACAGAATGTGCAGAATGATGAAAAAAACTTGTATTCCAAATTTTGATTTTTTTCCATCAAAGCGTTTTTGAGTTACGCTATTTTTTATTTTCCAATTTCCCATAGACTTTGTACATGGCAAATTTGGCCACTGTGAAAATTGCAAAAAAATTGGCAAATTTCTGAAAAAAATACTATTTATAAAATAATTTTTTTCTGTGAGAGTGGTTCATAAAAGAAACTATTTTTTGTTTCTTTGAATGGTAAACTGATCACAGATTGTCATAAATTTTGATTTAAAGAAATATCTTTCATCGTTTACGAATGCGAGACTTCTAATGTTTCTATTTTTCAAATTTTATTGCGTTAATTTCTAGAAACACTGAATAGCCAGATTTCTCAGAATTTTCATTCATACTTCCCATGCTTCAATTTTAACAAACAAGGTGTCAAATGAAAGCTTATCAAATTTGCAACAATCTCTCGTTGGCTTTTAAAATTAAAGTGTTTCTAGAAAATTTTATAGGTGTTTGAAAATATGCATAAATTTAGGAGCTAAAAAATCAATTTTCTTGATAATAAAACACTTTATGGCAAAAAGCCCACGAGAGAATTTAGCTATTGTGATCCTTCACCAGCCCCTAAAATTTGAATGTCATAGCACATTCCCTCTTGACATGAAAATTCAAAAACTCTGATTTTTTAGGGAATTTTCAAAAAATAAAGAAAAACATAAGAAATTGGCCGAATATTATAAAACTTATAAAATGTTACCATTGAAGAGTTTTCTTTAAATGGAAATAGGTTTTGTTTCCCTTTCCCAAAAACTATTCACTTTATACCTAATTTTCTGTCATGTGTAAATAGCTGTTCAAGCTAGGTACGGGTCAGGTAAGATTGGTTTAGACTGATTGTGCTCCAGTTGATTGCAGAATTCTCTTCATTTCAAGTTTGCATTTCTTTAGCTAAAAGTCTAAACTTACAAATCGGACCAAAGTAGATTTAAAGGGCTTTCTTAAATTCTTCATATCTTTGGACTGGAGTGGTAAAATGAAATGAAAAGGCATGTTGTAGGGTAATTACTCCACTTTTGAAAAAACATATATCAGGGGTTGCCTTTACACTTTTAAATCCATAGGACAGAAGGACCAGTAAGTCTCAAAATCCACAGGTCCTTCTGAAGGACTTTTAATTCCAAATCAGTGACAGCCTAAAAGCGATCGGACCGAAGGACCATCTCATTGCTGAACTGGTCGGTCCTTCCGGAATTCTTTCGGTCGGGACCGACGGTCCGACGGTAAAGTCGAACCCTGATATATTACTATGATTTTATCTTTTGGCAACTATTTTTAAATATTTTTTATTTGCTCGTTGCATTAATATTGGGACAAGCTGTAGCCAACGACAAGATATCATGACAGCACAACTTACTAGCACCAGGGTTAAAGCCCCTGCCTGTTCCAGATCCTCCAAGTCTTCTATGGATGTTTCCATAAAGCATGACGGGTTAGTCTCAAAACCAAATGGAAGGATTAACCTCGATACTGACAAGGATGATCTGGAGAATTTTATCCGTCGAAAAACACCTTTCAGCACTAGCACATTTAATGTTAGAACTATAAGCTCCCAAGCCAGAAAAGAAGAACTTGTTCACCATGCTCAACACCTCAATATTGACATCATCTGCTTACAAGAACACAGAATACACCATCCTGAAGTGTTAATCCAAGAGATTGATACCCATACGCTAATTACAGCCTCGGCTGAGAAGAACAGCATCAATGCCACCATCAGGGGAGTTGGTCTTCTTCTATCCCAAAGAGCA
>JXSR01S057014.1:8347-20967 GCA_000969725.1 Ophiothrix spiculata | reverse complement strand
AACTTGCCAAAAACGTTAAAATATTTTTTTTTTTCGATCATGCCATTTTCGATTTAATGAAACGCTTTTGAAACGTTCTAAATTGATTAAGAAATATTTCATTTAAATACAGCTAACAAATAGTAGTTGCGATGTTATACAAAACACGATATCTAACAAAGATAGCAAAAAAACTTATACTTGTTCATGATGTTAAAATGAAAAATTATCTTTGTCGACTTCCTTATTCGTCTATGTCATATGTTTTCCGTTCTCTCAGTTCCCATATTTGGGTCTGGTAAAAGGGAAATACTGGGAAAATGACAATTTATATAACACAGAATTGGTCGAATCACTCTTCATGTGTTCATAAAAATTATAGCGGGACCGGGCGACCAGGGCTGGACATAGCATTTTCATCAGGATCCAGTTTATAGAAATATTATACGAGAAACTGGTTACTACAAAATACTACATGGTTTGAGGTGAAGTAGTGCAATCTATCTTCCCCGCGGTACAGGCCAAGTGACTATTATCCTGAGGAGTCACATGCCGAGGGATAATAGTCACATGGCCAGTACAGAGGGATAGATAGATTGCATTACGTTCGATAAAACCATAGGGCATTTGTTTTATTACATCTCACTGCGACTCTTTGAATGAGGTTGTGGGGAAAATAGTAAAAACTACCAACCGGGCAGTAGTTCGTGACTGGCAAATGAATGATCATGATAACTTCATGAATATGAGGTGAAATAATACACGTCTTAATTTTTACACAATACTTTGGTTCCATTAAACATGTTTACATATATGACTTCATTCAAGTTCAGTGTTCATATTTCAGCATATTCACATTCACAACATTCATCCGAATTGCGACGAACATGTTCTGAAATCTGATGTTCTGGCATTGGGTATAAACGGAGCGCAAAACCACATCAAACCGCTTCTCCGTTAACTAATTTGCATCTCGATTGCTTACTATGCATTCGGGCCTAAGATTCGAATCTGCCAAATTATACAGTCATGCTATGCATACTATAGATGGCGATCCGGATAAGTTGACGCAGATGCGGATTGATTTGGGTCTAGGTTCCGTATGGATAGCCCGGGTTTGCTCCTTCCGGCCTTTGTAGTGCAAGCTAATGTACAACAAGAATACGGAAAAGCAATGGTAATGTTATACTCTGAAATAAGTGACAAGGATAGAGTCATATCATGATTCATGACAATCTATCAAGCCCTTCAATGAGAAAGTACATGGTTATTGGTGGTTAGTGACAAATTTGGGCTGAAATACGTTTTTACACTTCAGTTTATCCTCTACCCACGAAATTCAAAGTCCGCACCAATCATTCATCAATCAAGTCGATCTAAACGTGGAGTCTTACATTAAGGTAATGGCTTCGTGAATGAGCTGTTTTACTCTTATTTATACTTTCACCGAGGGAGTGAGGCCGTCCCGGTCAGTGAACTATGTACATGACAAGATAAAGATAGTGATATGGGCGAATTTAGTTTTAAGAAACAGGAAACACAGATTCAAGGCGTTCCTTTACACTCATTTATTTTGCCAAAAACATCATTTCGACAGTTTTATTAGACATGATAACATGGTGAAATAAGTGACAAAGTGTTAGGAGTATACACATCGCTTGAAAGCGCTACAGATTCAAACCAGTCGTGAATCGTGGCCTCAGGTTCATTGTAAAGTGTCAACAAGTCGGTTATGATAGTATGGTGTAACAACTTTCATCCGCAGTCCATCACAATAATTAAAAGTAAACACTCAACTTGGAGAAAGTGCTATTTCGCCTTCAGTTTGATTTCTTTTCTAGCATTTGCAGTTTGCTTATGAGCTCAAGATTATGAAACATCCAAAGTGAGAATTATCAAATAAAAATTGAATATTCCGAGTATACAAACCAATTTGCAAGATTGTTATCAAATGCTTGATATTATGTATATTTTCTTTATATATTCAAGCTTGTAATTTACTGAAACCGTTAATATCAGTATATTAAATCTCTCATTTATGTCAGAGACACGTAGCCCTGATATGCCTGACTTTAATCATCTTAATGTTTTTAAAATCTCTTGAACACGAACAACTTGGTTCTTTATTTAAATCCAAAGTTTTGTGCCGTAATTGTAGTGGATAACTAAATCTAATATCTGTATAAATCTAACGTGCAAATATTTTGTCGATGTTGAAGTTAGTGGTGTCCGCCCTGTACTGCATATTGTCAGTTTCCCGCTATCTGAAACTCCGTGCACAATGAAAAAGTTCGTTGTGTACATACAATAATGGTAATTTTGGACACGAGACTGACGTATCTATCATACATGTCAATATACATCATAACATAACATAACACAACATTTTATTTTTTCCACAATTGCAATGATAGCAGTAATTTACATAAGATAATATATACAACTGAAATAACAATGTAGAGGAGGACTGGAAAAAAGGCAGAAGGCCTGTCTAGTTCTAGACTCTTTCTTGATACTTAGTGCAATTAGTTTTAGTTCTAGACTCTTGATACTTAGCAATTAATTGATGAAAAATTAAGAAGATTTTGTACTAATTTTCATGCTTATGTTTCACAAACAATGCCCTGTAGTAGGCACTTCAGGTTAAAAATTATCCAACTAAAAATTCATGACGTTTCTCTATATGCTATAAGAGGGAACTTTCAGCTTTAAAATCTTTTTGAATTTTTGTCATTGACAGGCGTAGACGCAAACTGCCGCGATGCATTAATTACTCTAATATGGTTAACACCATTTAGAATCTATTTTGATTTCAGACACTTTAAATAAAAAGGTGTTCATCTCTAACGTACTTACAAGCGTTTTGATAAGAATAGATTTCAAAAACAACATTGATAGTTGTGAAACAAGTCAACATTAATCTATGACTATACATGCTACACGTCGGTTTTCGTCCATAAATTGAACAGTTTCTTGAGATATGGGGTAGCCAATGAAAACATCAGAATGTAAGATAAATTACCGGAAGGGTTGGGTGATAAAACGTGTAAAGGGATGCCCGAACCCTGACACATTTGCCACTAGTGTTTAGTGTTTTAATAACACAACAGCGCGCACTTGTCCCGAGTGTTATATGTTTGGTATTATCGGATCGTTCGTCTTGCGATTTTATGAAGTCACCAAATACACTATATGCAGCGCCCCAATTTAGAACATTCCCCGGGGTGCCATCCGAAGAAAAAGTGGTACGCATGCTCGTCAGAGCACCACAAAATCGGACCCTAAATGTTGAAACCATGTACAGCAAATTCCAACCTTTAATGTCGTAAAATGTTCAAAATCATACCCCTAATTGTCGCAATGTCATAATGCTCTAAAATCGACCCCTAAATGTCGCAATGCACATTTGACCCATTAATGGCGTAACACATTGAAAAATGGACCCTTAACGGAGTAACAATGTCCTTTTTTATGCCATAAAAACAAGCCCGTAGCCAGGGGGGTGTGCGGTGGGGGCGTCGCACCCCCCACCACCCCCCCAAAAAAATGGAAGGCCGTTTTTACCAAAATACTGAACAAAATGCTTGAAAAACTACTGAAAACCATTTTTGTTTTGCTTGTCACTTTGTCAAAACCACTAAAATTAGTTTTGAGTCGACAAAAAATAAAAATTTTCCTCCAAAAGGTCCACTTTTTGAAAATCCGCACCCCCCTTGAAAAAATCCTGGCTACGGGCCTGCATAAAAACATGAATGGTACATTGGAAGCGTTTTCTGTAGTTATTTCTTGGAATTTTAGAATAGTTGGCGAAAAAGTGACCCTAAAGTAGAAGATATCTTAAAATGGCGAAAGAGTTACCCTGAAAACGCACCCCTTTTTCTAAAGACGTCGACGACGCAAAAGGGCAAAATCCGACCCTTTTTCGACGTTTTTTCTGACGAGCATGCGTAACACTTTTATCTTCGAGCGGGGAACATTCCCACATGACATCAGCGGAATATCGTGACTTTCAAATTACGGAGCAATGAGAGTAAAGTTTCTTGCATGCTCAATGAAATTAGGAGACGTCAACCATCGGGGACTCTAACACATCCTCAGTGTATATCTGAAACTTACGCCAAAACCGCTCGACTAGATATGCCACAGTGGCGGCACTACAGGGGCGCGTTGCCTTCATGAAAACAATCAGAAGCTTTTTGGCGCAAATTTCTCTCAATTACCCCTTTTTATTGATAATTTTGTCATAAAATGTTTAAAATTGTACACATCACGAACATGTGAAAGAGTAATAATAGAGAAGAACTCCATGTTACTCCCTTTAGAAATGTTACGTATGATGTTTGTCAACTAGGTCTAAAGGTGCGTTTACACTGTGACGACTTGGGGGTGACGACTTGGGGGTAACGACAAGTAACGGAGACCTGCGAATTGCAGTTTTAAATTTTACGCCTGTCATCGTTAGTTAAACAATGTTAAAGTCAGTTAACACTCACACAATCCGCTAGTCACGCACACTATCTTTACTATCAGTCGTTTGCAGTTACAAGTTTTTAGTTGCAAGTTCGTTACCATCAGTCGTTACCCTACGTCACAGTGTAAACGCACCTTAAGCAAAACCTACATTCGAACGTCCGCATGGTGAAATCAACGTTAAGCAAGTTGAGTGTAACAATGATATATAGGTGAACATGATACTAGTAATTGATGTTGCTAGCTTCACAACTCACTGTTGTCTTTTCTCGTCAGACATGTCGAAAATATTCATGGGCACTGTTTGGACACCTTCCAACACTACTCAACTTCAGTACCAAATCATGTTCAAATTGTTTTTATTATAACTTACTCAATATAAGCAAGGAAGTTTGTACATGTAGCTACATAAATACTGGTACTTGTTAAATGCTACGGTATAATCTAACGGATATTTGGTGGCAACAACAGATCGCCCCGATCGATGTTTCATTTCTCAAGAGAAAAATTTTCAGAAATCATATTGATCTACAATTCAAAAAATTCAATTTTAAATATCTATGTTATCCTCTTGACATTAAAGCTATAAGAAACATTATTATAATTACATTGCATTAGCTATATGTTTATGACTTGTTTTTGAAACAACGAACAGTTCCAACTTCTGACATATACATGTATAGCACACTAATAAAATAACTGTTTTTTAAAATTCGTTCCAAAAGGCAGCGCAAAAACATTAGTTATGGTTGTGTTATTAAAACAATTGTGACAAGTTTTGGGCACCCCAACCCTTTATGTTACGTGCTGATGTTTTCATTCGGTGCCCTGCCTATCACTCAGGAAACTGCTTAAATTATGGACGAAAACAGACTTGTAACATATATATTCATAGATTAATGTAAGTTGTTTCACAACTCAGTGTTGTTTTTGAAGATCTTACCCTATCAAAACGTTAGTTAGCAGGGACACCTTTTTAAAACGCCTGAAAACAATTGCATTATGTTTAAGGTGTCTTGAAAAACCTAAATAAGCTTTGTAAGATGGAGTGCGGATGCGGGTCTAACATCATGTTGAGACATGCCAAGAAATCTGACCTGTAGTCACTCTAAAAAAGCTTAAAAATTTACCTGAGTCAAAACTTCTTCTGTTTGAGGAACAAATTTGTATCAAAGTAGATGGGTGTTTAAGGGGACTTTACATGATAACCTTAAAACGACTTCCAATATTTAAAACATCATTACCAAGCGGACAATATAGACGAAGGAGTCGATCGTTAGAGTGTAAATTCGATAAATATTGAATGGGACGTACAATGCATCATTTTTCCAAGAATTAAAAGCATATCAGCGCATACGTTCTTCTTTGTAAATATCTCCTATGTGACAGACAAGACTGGTGTGTGGACTTCTTAAGAATCTCCCTTAACGATGCTTGACGTGTTTATAAAACAAAATTGACATGATAGATGTATTTAATATCCGAAATGTCATTTTGCTTTAGTAACAATGATTGCTACTGACAGTGCGACACAGAATTCTAAATGTTAAGTACTTTGTCGGCAAAAACTATAGGAATGATTTTATGAAAGAAAACAAGACGCAAAGAATTGAGATACATGCGTGTACTTTCTTGAGAAAACGTAGAATAACATTTTGAATTTAAATTTGAATGTGAGCACTTGGCATGCTCAGAAAAAGTAAGATTGTGCTCGCTAAACAAAATTATATGAAATTCTTAAATTTCGTTGTTATGCGCTTTACTTTAGACAATGTTAGAGGGTTTAACAGTTTTACATAATACATACTAAATTTATTATTATAGTTACAATAACGTATTGAAAATTACACGTACTAGACATGAGATGGCAATATATAGTTTAAAATGCAACCGAAAATGTAACCATTTAGAAAGGTCATTAGAATAAGTTTTGCAATAATTTTTTTGTTGTTGCAATAATACCTTCTTCTTATCTAATTAAGATAAGAGATTTAAAGCTAAGTATGCGTGATTGAATGAGTGATCGTAACAAACAGAAGTGACGATTGGGCGGTATTATATTCCGACGCGTTGGAAATTGGGAAGAATAACAACCATTATTATAGTAAGAAAGGTGAGCACAACAAACCCGCGGCTACAAAACGGTTGAGATTCCTCTCAGCTCGTTACTTTATGAAACTGATCTATTTTGACATTAGATAATACCGGTATATCATGCATATTGCTGAGATATAGCGAATGATAAAAGAGAGAAAAGACAGCGAAGGCATTATAGCTGATGAACGAGGTGGAACAAGCCTTGAAGAGCTCTTGAAGCATCGATGTGGAAAGAAATGAGGTTGACGTTTGTGTACAGGGTGAACCAGATTTGGAAATCGGGAATAAATGCACATGGGAACTACGGTGAGCAGTGTTGATTTTGGAAATCGTTAAGACTACTTTTCTTCGAGAATATCGTATTTCATGTTCAGGATTTTACCCTCTTATCCATGACACACTTTCAAAACATTTATGAAGGGTAAAGTCTATAAATTAAACATTAACGTAACTACTGATTTCACCCAGAGTATCCTCTTTAAAAATAGCAATAAGAATAATTTTAAATGAAATGCTCCGATTTTTTCTGGTTCGAATCATTTGATTGCATATATTCAAGCCCAAGATTCGGATCTGTCAAAATCTACACTCATGATATGCATAGATGGGGATCCGGATCTTAGATCTTGACGGAGATTTGATTTGGTCTGTTTTCCGTATGGATTGCCCAGGTTGCTCCTTACGGCTTTGAGGTTGCACAAAAAAATCTTGTTTTCAAAAAAAATGTTGGTTCACTGACAAAAAAGCATTGCACATCGCAAACACGGAAAAGCAACTGTAATGTTTTACTCTGAAATAAATGACAAGGATAGAGTCATATCATGATTCATGACAATCTATCAACTCTTCAATGAGAAAGCACATGGTTAGTGACAAATTTGGGCTCAAATACGCTTTTATACTTGAGCTTATCCTCTTCCCACGAAATTCAAAGTCCGCACCAATCATTCATCAATCAAGTCGATCTAAACGTGGAGTCTTACATTAAGGTAATGGCTTCGTGAATGAGTTGTTTTACTCTTATTTATACTTTCACCGAGGGAGTGAGGCCGTCCCGGTCAGTGAACTATGCACATGACATGATAAAGATGGTGATATGGGCGAATTTAGTTCTAAGAAACAGGAAACACAGATTCAGGCGTTTCTTTACACTCATTTATTGTGCCAAAAACATCATTTCGACAGTTTTATTAGACATGATAACATGGTGAAATAAGTGACAAAGTGATAAGAGTATACACATCGCTTGAAAGCGCTACAGATTCAAACCAGTCGTGAATCGTGGCCTCAGGTTCATTGTTAAGTGTCAACAAGTCGGTTATGATACTATGGTGTAACAACTTTCACCAGTCCATCACAATAATTCAAAGTAAACACTCAACTTGGAGAAAGTGCTATTTCGCCTTCAGTTTGATTTCTTTTCTAGCATTTGTAGTTTGCTTATGAAACAACCAAATTGAGAATTATCAAATAAAAATTGTAGCCCGAGTATAAAAACCATATATTTCTCGTTAAAAAATATTGGACACATTCGGAATTATTTAATTTGCAAGATGGTGATCGAATGCTTTATATTATATTTATTTTCTTTATAATTATATTCAAGCTTGTAATTTTCTGAAACCGTTAATATCAAAATGCTAAAACTGTCATCTATGCTATAGACACGTAGCCCTGACACAATGCCTGCCTTTAATCATGCTAATGTTATAAAATCTCTTGAACACGAACAACTTAATTCTTTATTTAAATCCCAAAATATTGTGCCATATTTACGTGAACAACAATTTCTACACATTTGGGTGTATTTGTGCCGTTATTGTAGTGGAAAACTAAATCTAACATTCTCACAAATCTAAATTGCAAATTGCAAAAAATTTGTCGATGGTGAAGTTAGTCACTGTTAGTGGTGTCCGCCCTATGCTGCATAGTGTCAGTTTCCCGCTATCTGGAACTCCATGCACAATGAAGAAGTTCGTTGTGTACATAACATAATAGTAATTTTCAGACACGAGACTGATGACAAATTTGGAAGATTTTGTACTAATTTTGATGTTATGTTTCACAAGCAATGCCCTGTAGTGTTTGAAAGTGAACTTTTCTTTTGGCAAGACAAACTGTAACTGAGGGTGCTGCATGTTGCGTCTCGGGGACGTGCATTATGAAAGACTCAATATATCTATACATCGGCCTACTTTTAGTTTTTAAATAGTACCCTATCATTTGTAGAAATATATATTGTCATCACATGGAAAAGATTTGTCCCTCAGATGACACTCAAGAGGGTCTAGCATGTTTGACTCTTGTCCGAGTCAAGATTTGTCCCTCAGATGACACACAAGAGGGTCTAGCTTGTTTGACTCTTGTCCGAGTCAAGATTTGTCTCTCAGATGACACTCAAGAGGGTCTAGCATGTTTGACTCTTGTCCGAGTCAAGATTTGTCTCTCAGATGACACTCAAGATGGTCTAGCATATTTGACTCTTGTCCGAGTCCAGATTTATCTCTCAGATGACACTCAAGAGGGTCTAGCATGTTTGACTCTTGTCCGAGTCAAGATTTGTCTCTCAGATGACACTCAAGAGGGTCTAGCATGTTTGACTCTGGTCCGAGTCAAGATTTGTCCCTTAGTTGACACTCAAGAGGGTCTAGCATGTTTGACTCTTGTCCGAGTCAATATTTATCCCTCAGTTGACACTCAAGAGGGTCTAGCACGTTTGACTCTTGTCCGAGTCAAGAAGATCGATTTAAGGTGTCATTTGTACTGAAATTAAGGGGTACTTTAACAAATGTCACTATCAGAGACTAACTCTGGCCTTAAAATAACAATTTCATTAAATCCATATTTGTACCCCAGATGGATTTACAAGATAAAATATCAATCAAATCTTCTAAAGACAATTTAATACTTATATTAAAAGAGAAACAAATCAGTCAAATTCAATTTAATTGACCATTGACAGGCGTAGACACAAACTGCCGCGATGCATTAATTACTCTAATCTGGTTAACACCGTTTAGAATCTTTCAGGTACTTTTAATAAAAAGGTGTCCATCCCTAACGTACTTACAAGCGTTTTGATACATTAAGAATATATTTCAAAAACATCATTGAGTTGTGAAACAAGTCAACATTAATCTCTGACTACTTTCTACACGTCGGTTTTCGTCCATAATTTGAACAAGTTTCTTGAGATGTGGGGTATCTAATGAAAACATCAGAATGTAAGATAAATTACCGGAAGGGTTGGGTGATAAAACGCGTAAAAGGGATGCCCGAACCCTGTCACATTTGCCACTAGTGTTTAGTGTTTTAATAACACAACAGCGCGCACTCGTCCTGTTATATGTTTGGTATTATCGTTCGTCTTGCGATTTTATAAATTCACCGTACCAGGTACACTATGCAGCGCCCCAATTTGAGCATTCCTACATGACATCAGCGGGTTAACGTGCCTTTCAATCTAGGAGTAGGCCTAATTTGAGAAAGGTTTCTTGGTCAACGAAATAAGGAGACGTCGACCGTCGTATACTCGAACCCGACCTCTGTATATTTGAAACCCGCGCTAAAACCGCTCGGCCAGACAACTAGACACATACTATACACAATTGTGAAGATTACATTGTTCCCTAGTTCAATTGATTGATGATGACGTCTGATTATTCATGTTATTCGACGTGGTTCGAATACAGCAGAGGCCCAGAGCTTGTGGTTCTTTGCCTTCAGTAAAACTGAAATACGGGTATTAAAATTGACTGTCCAATGTGGATTAGCAATGAGATGCAGGCGGGCATGTATTAAAATGATATATTTAAATCCTTGTATACCGCATAAAGTTGTTTGCATGTTTGTTGTTCTCACCCCCCCCCCCCCCCCCCCACACACACACCCCGAACATTACGGACATGTACGTGAAAGAGTTATGGAGACGATCTGAATCGACTTATTTATCCATGTTACCCCCTTTAGGCATGGTAATGCTATTTGTCAACTTAGTCTAAGCAAAACCGACATTTTTTTCGGACGTCCACATGATCATAGATGAAAACAGCACTAAGCAGCTTGCATGTAACAATGATAGGTGACCATGATGCTAAGTTATTGATGTTGGCTCGCTTCACAACTCACTGTTGTCTTTTCTCGTCAGACATGTCGAAAATATTCATGGACACTGTTTGGACACCTCCCAACACAAATCAACTTCAGTACCAAATCTTGTCCGAACTGTTTTTATTATAATTAACTCAATATAAGCAATGAAGTTTGTTCATGTTGCCATAACTACTGGTAGGCCTATTTGTTAAATACTACGGTATAATCTAACGATTATTTGGCGGCAAAAACAGATCATCTCGATCGATGTTCCATTTCCAACAAAAAATGTTCAGAAATCCATATTGATCCTCTTCTCATTAAAGCTATAAGAAACATTTTATAATTACATTTCATTAACTATACTTTCTTTCTTTCTTTATTTGTAATTTTTTTTTTGAAATAACGAACAGATTACACTTCTGACATATAGCACACTAATAAAATTGGCACATTGTACAAAAAATGTTTGTACATGTTGTACGAAATGAAAATAACTTGCTTGGATTGCGGTAAAAGGCAGTGCAAAAACATTAGTTACGGTTGTGTTATTAAAACAATTGTGACAAGTTTTGGGCATCCCAATCCATTATGTTACATGCTGATGTTTTCATTGGGTGCCCTGCATATCACTCAGGAAACTGCTTAAATTATGGACGAAAACCGACTTGTAACATATATATTCATAGATTAATGTTGACTTGTTTCACAACTCAATGTTGTTTTTGAAGATCTAATCCTATCAAAACGTTAGTTAGCAGAGACACTTTTTTAAAACGCCTGAAAACAATTGCATTCTGTTTAAGGTGTCTTTAAAAAACCTAAATAAGCTTTGTAAGATGAAGTGCGGATGCGGGTCTAACATCATGTTCAGACATGCCAAGGAATCTGACCTGAGTCAAAACTTTTATTCATCTGTTTGAGGAGCAAATTTGTATCAAAGTAGATGGGCGTTTAAGGGGACTTTACATGATAACCTTAAAACGGCTTCCAATATTTAAAACATCATAATCAGGCGGACTATATATATGGAGGAGTCGATCGTTAGAGTGTAAATTCGATAAATTTTGAATGGGACATAAAATGCATGAGCATGTCATTTTTCCAAGAAATAAAAGCATATCAGCGCATGGTAATTCTCTGCAAATATCTCCTATGTGACAGACAAGACTGGTGTGTGGACTTCTTAAGAATCTTCCTTAACGATGCTTGAGGTGTTTATAAAACAAAATCGACATGATAGATGTATTAAATATCCGAAATGTCATTTTGCTTTAATAGTAACAATGATTGCTGCTGACAGTGCGACACAGAATTCCAAATGTTAAGTACTTTGTCGGCTAAAACTATAGGGATGATATGACGAGAGGAAACAAGATACGCACAAAATACTGAAACATTGTGAAAAAAAGTAGAATAACATTTTGAAGTTAAATTTGAATGTGAGCACTAAATTAGAAAAAGTAAGATTGTGCTCGCAAAACAAAATTATATGTTGAATTTCGTCGTTATGCCCTTTACTTCAGACAATGTTAGAGGGTTTAACAGTTCTACATAATACATATTATAATTACAATAACGTATTGAAAATTACACGTAACAGACATGAGATGGCAATATATATTTAGTTTAAAATGCAACCGAAAATGTAACCATTTATAAGAAAAGTCATTAGAGTTTTAAAATTTTTGTAATAATACCTTCTTCTTATCTAATTAAGATAAGAGATTTAAAGCTAAGTATGCATGATTGAATGAATGATTGTAACAGACAGAAGTGTTCAAGTGACAATTGGGCGGTATTATATTCCGACGCGTTGCAAATTTGGAAGAATAACAACCACTATAGTAAGAAATGTGAACACAACAAACCCGTGGCTACAAAACAGAGATTCCTCTCAGCTTGTTACTTTGTGAAACCGATCTATTTTGACATTGAATAATATTAGTATATCATGTATACTGCTGAGATACAGCGAATGA
>JXSR01S057002.1:9861-21876 GCA_000969725.1 Ophiothrix spiculata | reverse complement strand
GGGGGGTTAACATCCTCCCACCCTAACGGATGATCGCCGATTGCACCAAAACGCAAAACAAAGCAACCCCGCGCATTTGGGTAATTGTTTTACATCCTTTGCGAAAAAAGATCGGGGTACCACATAAGGTGTGGTTATGGTAGCCCGTCAAAGTCGGCGAGTAGGGGGAAGGTTGCCACCTCGGAAAATTTTAAATTGCCATTTTGAAAAAGAGCTGCATGTCTTTGACTTACAGAACTAAAGAAACTTACAGAATTTGTTAGAATTGTTGATTCCTTCATTTATTAGCAAAAACACCCGACGAAAATCGGACATTTAGAACTTTTATAACGATTTTTTTTTGAAAAAGTGGCCATTTTGTTTTTCGGTACGGAAATACTTTGTGACGTCATAATTACGCCACGCCTCTACCGATTTTTATGATCTTTGTTTCAATGGAAAGAGAACACCCTACCCTTTACTATAGTATCAAACAATATAACTTTTGGGGTCCCAAGTTCAAAATCACAGGGGGGTGGTAACCACCCCCCTCAGGAAGACGTGTTACAGAAAAAGGCTTAGGAAGACGAGGGTTAAGGTAATGTCATCAATTGACCTGTTTAGTAAGAGCGAGAAGTAACCCATTTTCAATTTGACATTCAGACAAAAAAGACTCGAACCACTCCTGTGCTTTTTCTATCATTTTCATATATATCTGGTGCTTGTCATTAAGCATGGAGATGTCGACATCAATGGACTTTATCAGCAAGATGTTGATAGTATTCCAGTGTATTTTGGTTTATTCAAGAAAAAACCTATAAGATATTTGTATTCTTAAGACTGGTCCAATGAAACTGAATGTGTTCACAATTTCTTGATATGAACGGTGATAAGAAATAACTTGTCATAACGCAATGCATATCAAAACGCTCCAAACAGTAATAAAAAGTACTTTGTGAATACTTCAATTTATAATTTGTCACGGTCTTTTTGATCTATTTAGGTAGTACTGCTCAGTTTGTCCGATTGCAAAGGATGTATCTTGTGGCTGACAGCTTAGCTTTGCATTGTCACATTCAATAAGACCTGTTTGTATGTTTTATTTTTCCTATGTCACTTTTCAAAAGAACAAACAAGAATTACATTCAGGCATAATTTCAAGTTTATATCATATGTCAGTGCATGTTTTAAGCACATTTTCAGGTCTCATAGTAAACTTTGAAGGCTCTTCAGGGTATTGCATAATACATTACATGAGTTTTGTGCTAATTTTGAAGAGATTGTTTGTTCAGATGATTTGAACCGTCTTTAAGCTATATTGAAGTGTTGTATTTATGGAAATTCATGAAAGTCAACGCACGCGTTAGGATTCATCTTTTAGAATACAATCCCTTGAGTTAGAAATGCAAGTGTATAGTTGTCACTTATGTTGCCCTGAAATCTATAATAATAGCCATCCTACTCCTTACAGATAAATCGGAAGGTAGAGATCTCGTGACTCTCGGGAAAATATATCGCCTGTAGCATGCCAGCATAACATGGCAAAATTGTCAGACATTGAAGATATTTAAGGTTTTGGTATTTAAGCAATGATAATCGGTGATGGATTTCGAGAATTTCTACATACGTCGATCTCAACATATATTCACTTATACTAACTGCTTAAGATAAATAGCGCCACTTTTTAAAATAACTCAAGAAATAGACGAGAAGTCAGAACATTTTGTATCCCAACAGAATTACCTATCGCGAGCCTCTTACTACATTTATTGGTATGATTACTGACTTTTACATATACTGCTTAATCCACAATTATTGCCACCTGACTGTCCATTGCTCTAGTTATGGTCTGGCGTATGAAGGCTAGTTTGTCGTATATATTTGTATCGACGCAGAAATAATATCTGGACACAGATCGTAAATCGATTGTATGCATGTATACTTGCACCTACTGATTTGTTTTTGAAGAGGTCCTATTGTGGCATTGCGATCTGAATTACGTGCTCAAGTAGATGTGAAACGGTTACTTTTTTGCCAGGTGTTGCTACGTTGAAAATATTTGACACTCCCAAATTGGTGAACATCGGATCAAACACTGTGTAACCTTCAGCAGGTAGACACAATTTGTTTTTCATGGAATCACTCACAATGGCTTCAATTCTATGGCCGATATTAACTGCGTTATTAGTACGACAATCGCTGGCTCAAACTCAGGTCCCGCAAAATATGTAAGTATTTTTAAAGCAAATCAAATCTGGTGATATTTTCTTTGTTTTCATGTGAACAGACAACCTGCATTTATCAGAGTAACGGTGAAGCATATGTAATTTTTTAACACTTAGGGTACGTGAATTTCAATCTCACACATAAAGTGAAACCACAAATTAGATTAAAAAGGACTAAATCCAATACGTTTTTAGGGTATTCTAGTTTTATTAATTACAAATCACCATAGAGTATAGTTTTTTAGTTCTTTATAATATGAAACCACTACTCATTTGTAAAACGCACCTGCCTTTAATGTATTCAAAAAACCTATATATATATGAGTAGATGATTAAGTTAATAGACGAACGCTGTATAGTTAATAACCCCTGTAGATCAACCGGTTACCTTTAGTGAAAAAGCAGGTTCCATTAAGCCTCTGGCAATAACCCTGTTACAATAAATATATGGGAGTAAAATCAATATCTTGCATTCCGTATTTTACTTTCCTCACTAATAGGAAGGCGTGTACACCTCAATAAAACATCCTGTCAATATAATTGTAGTGTATGCAATATGAATGCAAATTTAAATATCTAGTATGCTAAAATGTATACTGAAACGACACCAACAATTCTCATACAAATTGTGAGAAAAATAACAACTGAAAGACATTAAACTCTTGCTCTTGCGTTTTTATATAGAAGCCATTTTCTTAAAGACACATTTTAATACAGGTATATTGCAAATGTCACACGTAGCTCCATAGCTGTTTTGCCTAACTAGTATTCATTAAAAAAGTAAAGCCAGTCGTTGTGTCTATTTTTCATACTATATAAAACCATCCATGAATAACAAATTAATATTATAGATAGACTGATTGCTAAATGTAGAACAGGGAGATCATTGCAGGGATTATGTTCTCGGGCTATTCAGAAGGGAATTTACAACAACAGTTAACTTATGTTAGCTTGTCTACCACATAATATCTAAACGCTAATTCTACTGCGTAATTTCTAAAAAGAAGGAATATGTGTCTCTGATGTAATTATGCTTACTCAACGCAAAGCTAACAAAACATTAGTACTTGCATAATTGAATCAGTACGAAAAGATAATACCAGTCTTACATCAAGACATTATGGAATTCAGATGACTAGTGATGCAAAAAGTATAATGTCAGGAATATATAACGTTACTTTAACACAGTGAATACAAATGTTTTAGATGATGTTGCATTCTCTATGGCATTTGTATAACCCTATCTCAAGTATTGATGCTAATTGCTTTCAGTAATCCTTCGAGTAAAAAATTGGATTTCGTAAATACACATATAGGCAGTTTTAAATTAAGTAGCTATGCTTTTTGTCATCATAAATCAATTTGCATGATGATTGACTCGAAATTCATATTTTAAAGTGCATAAACACAATATGCTATACAACGTTTTGTACTTTAGCAACGTTAACTTCCAAATATACTTATCAAGAGATATTTTTGACATTAAACAGAATATAAATGTTATTTTTGAAAAGCGTATTGGTTACTAATGCTGTGAAAACAAATTTCAAGACATTGAACCAATTAAGTTAAAACGTACTTAATTGAAATGGTTTTAGTCATGATCAAGTACTTTTAAGTACTTGATCATGACTAAAACCATTTCAATTAAGTACTTAAAAGTAGGCAAATAAAAATAAGAGTTTTATGTACATTGTAATACATTTATTGCAATTTGTATATCATTGCTTTCCTTGTTTTCTCTCTTAAAGTATGCGCTGACGAAGTAATATTACTAATGTCAGAATTGTAGTACATCTGAAATCAAGCGGACATAATTAAGTACATTAATTGTAAATTCTATTGGGTTGAATCATTTCATGGAGAACCCTCAATTGACAATAAATCAACATGGTCGTAAAAGAGATATAATGTTTCGATAAGCCCAGGGGATTATACTGATAAAAGAAGCACAGGCAAAGAATATATTGCATGGCATAACAAGACTATCAAAACATAACGCCATACAAATACAAGACTTTCCCCTATTCGTTGTTATTTTATCCTATGGCTATAAAGATACCCGATAAGGGTTTTTGTTTTATTTTTATGTATAAATAGTAAAATTCAATTTTCAATTTGAAAATCCTGTATAGACAAGCTAAGATGTTTATATATAAAACTATGTTTACCGTCTTTTATTATCGCATACAAATATTATGATTCTTTTATTCTTGCAATACCAAGGTCATTTAGATTTTTATTAACAGCGAAAGGGAAAAATATAAAACATCATATGGATGCTTTTCAATGTCAGGCGGCTGAAGCACAATAATGATTTATTTTCATTACCCAGTAGACATACCAAGGCCAAAACGATAAACTGCAGTCAAACTATACACTTTTGTGTTGTGTTTTTTTTTATATCTTTGTGACCAAATTAACGTTTCTTATCTTATGACCAAAGAAATTACGCTACTGGCTCATTCCATAGAAAATGAAACTTTTTTTGACCTCAAGGAAAAAATCTGCTTTTTTTATATAACCAAATAAGCACGTTTTTCAGTCATACATTTTTTTTGTACATGAGAAGTATTTCCCAAACAGAAATGGTAAAGTTTTCTATCCATACGAATGAGCACATGTTTTATTTCAAAAATTCACAAACATTACCAAAAGTGTCACCAAAATGTCAAAAACGTTACCACGCAAAACATTGCATTAAAACAAATCCTATAATTTCCTACCACTTTTATGAAATATTTGTAAATTTGTCATATGTGTAAAGCGCAATAAAAAATCGCTTGTACGTCAGATCATTTTTACTTTGAAGTCATTTGGAGCAAAACAATATATCCGTGTGATGTCACAAACGTTACCGAACGTTACATGAGAGCTTATTCAGGATTTTGGCAATTAATTTAATTTTTATACATCTACATGCCTTGACCCCACCAGTGAGCACCATTATTAACAACAAACTCGTGGATATAATGTTTATGCTAGGTTCTGTAGCCATTTAAAAGTGAATTGTTTCAATTTCACAAAGTCACAAACGTTACTTTGGAACCTTTGTGACTTTATCGAAAGCTGATTTAAAAAAGGTTAGCCGTATACACGAACAATCTAGATGCTCTTCTTTTAACCACATTATTTATTATTTAAGCAGTGGCACTGCTTTCGAAATTTTAAGTGTAAAAGTACAGCAGGTGTCTGTTTTTAACTTTTAATATCTCTCACTCTTGCGGGGTATTATATTCCTAATCTCATCACCTACAATTCGCTTGATAAGACGAGAAAGACAAGCATTCATTATTAATGACGCCTTTTTTGGAATAAGAAGGCTTTATCAGGATGCTAAACTATATCACTAACGACATATATGTGTAAACCATTTGCTGGAGAGATAAAGAGACTGTGATTCAATTTATTCTGGGCATTTTATATGTACAGATTAGGTGTAAAGCACAAAGATCTAAATGACAGTGCATCAATTATCAATTTGAAGTTAAATCCTAATCACTAATCACACAATTTGTTGTCAACACGTAATCGTTAGATTGCACTGCTTTAAAAAAGCTTCTAGCGCAGAAGGTTCGATTCCAGGTCCCATTTCATGTATTTGCATACTTGCGTCCACATTTAAAACTGAACAACGAAAGATTTTGGACATAATTAGAAATAAACTTCATTAGAGGCTTTCTTGGATTATCCTTGGCTGGCTGCTATTTAAAAAAAAAATATTTATTTCACTAAATTGGACAACTTTCATCATCCACCATACATGCAAATCAAGATTTTTGTAAATAAAACCATATTAAAAGACTGTATACTTCATTTGATTCCGAGAAGGGACGCACAATGCAATTTCGTTAATCATAATCTTGCGGCCATTCAATAGATTTTACTTTATTTTATTTAAAATACTTGTGGCAAATCTATAATCCTTCTTCTTGTACTCCACAGGGAAATCAATAATTTTGAGACTTAATGTATTGTGTCAATATATAGGTTATTCTTGCTTAAGGTCTAATGATAAGATCTTGCAGTATCCTAAAACCAACGACTTTAGGGCATAGCTTAACCAATTACATGATTGAAAAAAAGACCGTATACGGTATCTTTTCAAATCGACTGCTGATAAATGGACTGAAACTTATTAAAACTGTTTCGTCCCGTAAACATCAATCAATCAATCTCTTACAGGAAAACCTGATTTAGAAAAATATTTTGTAAATTTTTGTATATCTAAAAGCACTAACGAGAAATAAAGAAGTAAAAGGAACAAAAACGTGACCATTGTGTTATTTCTAAACGAACAACAAACAAATTTCTAAAACAAAATCGATTGCAGCAGAAGAGAATCTCTTATTGCGTATTTAAAATTGAATTAAGCAAACACTCATATTGATTGTTTTAATATATCAAAATAATATTACCAAGGAGATTATATTATCATACTGGCAATAAATACACGCTGCAAATATTTATTTTCACTTGAGATATAATTCTATTCCGTCGTGTTGCTGGTAATAATGCGCCACAACCTTGACAATTTCTATGTCAACACTTAACTTGTTAAAAATGTACATGTACACTTGGCAGACCACCATGTATAATATTGTATGTCGACTCAAGGATTTATTAATCCAGAATACTTGGTAAATTAAAAGAGACGAAGCAAATGTCGTCACATAATAAACTCACATTGCTGGTTCTGTTTAACTGAGCATCCTCCGCTAGTCTTTTTTCCTGTTTAATTTAATTGAATGGATATTTTACCGCATGGTTAAGTACATTATCTATGCTTGATTTACCCGATAATTACTTAGGTGTGTGAATTATAAAACAATCATGGTACCTGTGCTTCAGTCCCATATATTCGTAGTGTATTTATTTAATCTTTCTTTAGGCAGGGTAGCCCCTTCAATGATATTTGAACTGCGTTTTAACGGGTGATGTGCAATTGCATGTTTGTCTTTATGTCTTTTACACCACACAGTACATTATAAGCTCGATAGAAAGGGACAACTGGTTTGATCAAAAACACTATCAATCAATTAATTTAAGGCACTTGCGAGAGGAATCCTTTCGCGAGTTATCAAGCTGCTAACCAGTCAATGCCCTGTATATTGCTTTGTTTTAATAGCTTATTTAGGTTTTATATATTTTGTTATAAAATTTTTAACTACAACGATTACATAATAAATTTACCAAAATATGCAACATTCCTCAAATTGATCGGTTTCAAGTAAATAAACATCAACATGGTGGTTTGAAAAGAAGCAAATCAAAATACATATATTGGTTGTCGCGATATAATTTAAGTAAGAGGTCATATTTCTGAGATTAGGATCTTTTAAGATAGGGCTGATACTCATCGTGTGGTTATCTCAAAAATAGCGTGGCGGGATATTAATAGCTTGCTATTCATTCTCGTTATTTCACCGGAGAAACTATTCATGTATTGGATATATCAGACTGCAATTTTAAATGCAAAAAAGGATAGAGGAGAAAACATATGCAGGAATGTCACTCATGTGTAATAACACTGCACTGTTGTAGTCATACTTTTATATAACATTATCACCAGATATTTATTACGTTATCTGTATAGTAGACATTATTTTGATCCAATATCAACATTTGTATCACGTTTAAATCTACTTATTGTACATAGTTCATCGATGTGTTTTGAATTTGAATAAATACAACGATGCTATTTGTTTTATTACATTTAAGGTACGGGCTTTTAAGTCCGGAATGCATCTTTTTATGCATAGAAAGACGATTTAAGCTCTCCAAAATACATTGTATGGTTTAGCACTTTACTCTTTGGATGTTTTCACCTGAATCTTCCTTATTTGTTTTATTATAATGTTGAAATACCAGTAAATACCTTGGTCTGGCATCCACCAAACAATCTGATTTAAGATGATAACTATAGATCATGTCAGTTTCTAATCAAACTAGCTGTGACAGCAAGTTTCCTCCGCAGGACCGGTGAGCTAAGTTAAGTCTGGAAATGGATCTCCTATCTTAAGCACTGATTATGTTTGCATGCCTCAGAAAAAGGAAAATATCTTGTCATTGATGAAACAAGCTAGCAGCGTTTTATACTGGAATTCAAATATGATATTTGATACTGTAATGAATGCCTGTTATTTTTACTGGTTAGCCCTATGAACTCAATTTACTAGTAATAACGTCATCTTACAACTGATGTTACACCTAGGGATATTTTAATGTTTTCTTTGCAAGAGAGAAAACACTGACTAACGTCATTATTAATCTAACTTCAAATATTTTCTGTTCTGTCTGGTTTACCTACATATCCCAAAGAATTATATCAATGCCCTGACTAACCTAAGAGGGATTTTGAATCAAATATACAACATAGTGGATTTATGAAATTGGGAGGTATGGGCATTGCTGAAGGAATATAAAACTCAATATGCTGAAACATACAACTTAAATTAAAGTAGCTCTTTCTCGATTTCAGCGTATTTTATCGATAATTGGGTCGGGTTTTTCTAAACTTCTTTACTTCTGCTTTATTTTGAAATGCCATAATATCGACAAACAGCTTTAACCTGTTCCAGTTAAATAATTATGAATAATAGGATAATAAAAGACGCAGAGAGTTTAAATATGTATGTAGGACAGCATTTGGGTCAAGAGATTCACTAAAACAAAATATTATGTAAACATGTTAAGGGTACATATTCCCATTGCAATATCTTACAATACGTTTACATTTTAATGAAATCTCACCGTATCTCCGCTATTGGTGATTTGTGTGACAGATTTGGAATAAACGATGAAAAAACCGGTGTAAAAGTAATAAAAGTGCCCCTTCCATAGACCATAATGGAATAAAGAGTGAAACAAATGTTGCGTGAGAGTTGTTAGCCTATTATACTTTACTGTACAACCCATCGTACTATATTGAAACAGAAATAAAACCACCCCACCTTGTAGGTCTTCGTTCGTGACCAATCTTAGTTTAAGGTCAAGCTCACCTGACAGTTATTCTAATGACGATAATAACAATTAAGGTATAAACAGCTTTACTTTTTACAGATTTCATCTATGTTTTCTAACGACAATCTTGTCAATTTCTACTTTCTGCAGATGTTACATGTATTTATGTCCTTATAAATGACAGTTTAAGCAGTTTATGTACATGTATCAACATTTTCACTTTTGATAAAAGAATTTGCTATACTCGAATCTTTAAAATATGGTTTGGTAAATATATCGAATATAAGTTAATGGTTTTCAGTTATCGCCTTTTAAAATTCTGGTTGTGTTAATAGCTTTTAATGATAGTTAGTATTTTTTCATAATGGATTAAAAAAAACTACGCCACAATTTGCCGTAATATTAATAAACGTTAATAATCAATGGTTTGATATTATTATAATATACAATATGCAATGATTTGTAATTTTTTTATCTATATATAATATGATATCAATTAATTTGGTAATTTTCTAAACTTTGTTATTTTTTTATTAAATAAACGTTATCTTTTAAATGTATATGTGTGTTAAGTGTTAGGTTAACAACCTACCCACCTACAATAAACACCTTGCTTGTTTTCTAATAAAACATTCAAGTGCTTTAAGGAAGCTTCTTGATTGCATTTATGCATTCCGAGAATGCTTCATGTACTGGAAACCATTCGGGCAAATTAACAGACAGGAAAACGTTGAATAGGCCTGTATGTAAATAAGTGTATATGACCTATAATAACATCTCACTTGATCTAAAAATTCAAATACAGAGGACCATATCTATTGTAACTACCAATAATTTCTTGTATTCATTAGATAGCATGGACACGTATACAGTGTAAGCATTTTGAATACCAAGTCACCATGGAATATTATTAGTAAATTGCATTATTGTGCCAGAACAGCGCGTACTATACAGCGAATGGCTTGAATAGGTTATTGAATGTTGCTTTGAACGTTTCATTATAAATTGGAGTTGACATGTTCCTAATTTGCTGCGGGGTATTGGTACACAAGCAATAAATGTGCTGACATATTTTTCTTTGCATATTTTAAGTATATAATAAACAGAAATGGATATTACCAAATAATATACAATGTGCAAATATACAATATTTGGTAATGACATTGGAAATTGTGCTTATATAAGTATTATGATAATAATGTTACTTAATAAACGTAATACGCACTTATTATTTATGTTCAGAAGTGGGTATAAGCGAAAAACATGTACTTTGCAATATATGATTCAAACATGTTGTATTATATAAACGTGCCTTGTTAAAGATCTGAAGGCTATTATAACATTATATAATATGGGTGTTTAAATTGGTCTATCATCATCAGTCAATGTTATTTTGCTACGTGTCTTTTGAATGGCTTATCAATGACACAACAATCCTATATTATCAATATAGCGATTGTGTGAAAAAACAAAACTGAGGCCATGAACCTGTACTATATTATGCAAAAATCGATCATGTGCAAGCTTAATTCCGGTTGAAACACCTTTATCATTTACATCATCGATTTGTATAAATACTAAAAGATGGTGCTATTAAGAACAGTTCTGTCAAGGTTAAGTCCAAATTACTATCGTTGTTGTTCTAAACCTGAAAACGCAACACATTTTATTTGATCAAGAACGTGACATTTGACTATTAATTGAAGTCTCATCCTACTGAATTACAGTGTGCACAAACCGTATGACCGTGACTCTGGTTTATACCAGGCTATATTTATTTCTATCTCAAATGTCATGAAGCTTATATGTGTCACTACTGCTGACTGACTTTTTATTATTTACGTAGTGACGATGACCACTACCAATTATATCTTATTGTTAGTGACGAGGTCGTTTCGATTTCAAATAATTCTTTAAAACGGTATGTATTTTCTGAGCAATTTATTGAAACTTTTGATGTTCATCGATTAAATATTCATTATTTTGATTACTTTGGAAGTATTGTTAATAGGTTGCATTTAACCCTGATGTAAAAACCTCTTAATTATTGACGTTATACAACTTGTTACTTTGTTCAAGAAATCTATTATGTTCCTCATTTTATTGTCATGTAATATAACCATTTCAAATTGCATTTCAAGAAATTAATTACTATATATATTTTTTTCTTCTCCTGAAATATGAATAAACATCAGATTGAGATTTAGTGAAATTAAAGTGCATTTTAATTAACATTAATCTGGTTATTTGAGAATTTTCTAAACACAAGAACATTGCATTTTCATTTTGCTGTCATGTACATGATGGTTCACTTTATTTAGTTGTTGCAGTTTGAGTTTATAAAGGCGTTACTAAGAATGGATTAAGTATGGGATCTGATTTAGTTATAAGAAATAAAGTACATCTACATGTACATATACATATACATGTTTAAGAAAGAAACCGGAACTGAAAATTGCCCTGCTCACAAACTAACGAAAACAGATATTGATTAAATTTAAATCGGGCATCTACTTCAAAACCAACCGGATACAGCTATAGTGCTGTACGACCGAGTCAATTAATATACAAAACAGGCATGTACATTGAGTCTAAAAGACTAGTAAAATAAAGTGAAATTGATTGAATCTATCTATGTCACCAAAAACAAAGTAGTACCTTCATCAGATCTTTACAACATTTAGCTGAAAGCATGCATGAAAAACAGGGAATTATTGTTCAGTCAGTGTGCTCATCAAGTGGAACAATGATATCATTCTTGTTACTAGCTGTTACAGACATCATCATGAATAGATTCTGGTAGATTGTGTTTCTTCATGACCTTTGGGCTGATTGTATCTTTCGTTAG